>CM069911.1:109958035-110044228 GCA_036172215.1 Camellia granthamiana
AATTCTGTGTTGTGAGCTGTGTGCTAAAATGAGCAAAGTCTGGTTATACATGAGCTGTGTGCCAGGTGGACTGGATGGTGTGTGAATGTGTTCAGAATGAGCAGATGAACATATATGGCAAAAACAGGAAATGCGCAAGAAATGCATAATATATTGCAGAGAATGTAAAAATGAAGTACGTACCTCTCGTGCCTGGTGAGAGAGGTGAGACTCCAGCTCCCGTAGCAATAGATCCGCGGGTGCTCGTCGATCAAAATCAGTAAAAATGGTAGAAAGTGGCGGGAGGTAGGACGTGCTCCTGAGGACGATACCTCTTGGGATCGAAAGGCCGAAACTCTCAGAGGCAAGGACATGATGTCTGGCTCATCCCCGGCACCTGGAGGACCTCCACCATGATGAAAATGACCCGCTATTTGAAAAAATCTGCAAAAATGAGCAAAGTGAGCCAAAATTGGAAAAAGTCAACAAAAGTCAACTCCTGAGAAAATGTTCCAAATTTCAAGACAAACTTAACTTACCTCAAGCGGTGAAAATGGAGAAAGGAAGCTCCGAAATTGAATTTTAATCGGTTCAAAGTGAAGAGAACTGAAAGTTTTTCGCCAAACAACTTTGCGTGGGGCATTGGAAAACGCGTATAAAAGCGCAAAATTGAGGGAGAAAATGATCTAGGGAAAGAAGAGGGGCTGATTTCGGACTTGGAGTTGTGAGCAACAGTGTTTGGGATGTGTGTACTTAAAGATCCAAGCATGAAAAGACAAAACTACCCCGGATTTAGCAAAGTGGTCGGCCAACCAGATTTTGTGGCTGGCCGACCACCCCTTGAACAGACTCTGGTCGATGGCCTCTCTAGGTGGTCGGTGGCCCTCCTAGGTAGTCTCCAAGGTCTCTTTGTTCTCCCTGCAAATTTTGGTGGTGATTGGAGTTCCCGGCTCTAGAGAAAGTACAAGGAAAGTGCACTTCCCGGCAATGAAATGCCTCCGTGGGAACTTCAAATCAAGTCTTCGATGCGTGGCTCATTGTTACTCGCCAGGAGTAAGGTGTATCCTTTTGATTACGTTGCGACTCCTCCAAGAGGTAAATTGGAGGTCGCATTTGAGATGCTCTCTTCAAACCTTGCATTTCTTTACTCAGCGTTTTGTTTCAAACCTGCTGTTGAATTTGCACTTATCCTGCATTGTTATGCACATCGCTTGCATTGTTGTGCAAATTTCATTGGCATTGTCATACATCCATACTTAACTTGCGTCGTCACGCACGTTTCTCTTGCATTGCGATGCACTTTTCCATCGGCATCATGTCTGTCCGCGTTCGATATAGCATTGAACATATGTTGCTAACTATGTTGTGCCTGTTAAGTTTCTCTCTTTTGCAGGCGCGATATTGTATGTACGGTTCATTTGGAGCTGGTACGACCAGACGAACCAGACGGTATTGTATTCTCCATGTGAGACGTAACGAGAGTTGTATAATTCTCCTACATCATAACTGCATGAAATGTAGTTTGATTCGCTTTCTTGCTTAAAACTGTCGCATTTATTGTGAATATTTGCTTCATTACAGCTTTCTTTGCATGATTCTTACTGCATGAAATGTGGTTTGATTTGCATGTCATTCTTACTTAGAACTATTGCATTTATTGTGAATATTTGCTTCATTACAGCTTTCTTTGCATGATCATAAGTTATGTTCGGCTTTGTGCATGCCTTTTGCATTTTGCCCCTACCTGCGGGCACATTTCTTTGATTATCTCGCCCGTTTGTCTATGTCTTCGGCCTTGTAAAAAATGGGTCGTCTCTGGGCTTTGACATTCACTCCCGTCATTGTTATGACTTTCGAGTTCTGTCAATAAGGGGCAACTGTAGACACCCCATTTTTGACCGACCTTAAGACTCAGACGTCATCGATTAAGTGCTCGGTGATTACGCATGTTGTGCTCGTCCCGAGGTTTCGGAGTTCTCGGCTGAGAGCCTTGCCTCCGGGCCTCGGAACCTTTTGTGCTTCGCCTCGGTTTGTGGACCAGGTCTTTCTTTCTCTTCCCGGAGGGAGGGAGAGGTCTTGTAGACCATCTCTCAGTGGCCGTAGGCTACTTTTCGTGGTCGCAGGCCACTGTTCCTGTTTGGAGACTAGTTTCCGATTTTCGGAGCCGTCGGCCGTGCGCCTCGGTTCAGGACCGCTTAACTTTCTCCGTTTGCTCTGGTTTTTGGCACACACCTTGTTTCCTCTGTCTAGAGGGACACTGTGGCCCGAGAGACCACCTTCGTGGTCGCACGCCACTTTCGATTCTTAACAGCCTGTTTTCGGGGCACCCGGCTGCACGTTTTGACCCCCGAACCTTCGTTTTGCATCCGTCTTGGTTCATTTTTGGCATGGACCTTGTTTTCATTGTTTGGAAGGTGGTACGAGGGTGGGAGACCACCTTTTCTCCTTGGAGACCACCTTTCTCCCGCCGGCCGATTTTCTTGTCAGGAAGCTGGTCTCCTTGGTCTTTGAGCCACATTTACTGGTTTCCCACCATACCACTAGCTTGCATTCAGTTGGGAGACCACCAAATGGGGCTGCCGACCACCTTTCTTGGGGGTGAACCTTTTGAACTGGTCAGCCGGCCACACCTGAACTGGTCGGCCTGCCTCCCCCAGTTTTGTCTCTGTGAGTTGTTGCCAGCTGTGCCAGCTGGAAGGCACAGACTGGATCCTCCACACACGTGTATGGAGGATCTTCAACCTTGTTTTTTAGCTTCTTTGAGAAGCTTTGGCCTTGTATCTCTATAAGAGAGGCCCTCCTCTTCCTTTGTGAGGGTTGAGAAATTGGTCTAAGGCTTGTGCATACACTTCCTTCTATATCTCTTTGTTTTGGGTTCAAAAGGGTCTTGTTCTTGACCTATTACACCACACCTCATAGCCACACACCTCCACCATTGTTCTAAGGTTCTTGTAGGTTCTTGAGAGGTCTCAAAGAGTTGGTTTTGGGCTAGAGAAGTTGCTGTCTTGCTGAGCTTCAAGGGTAACACACTTTTTCCCTCTTTTAAGCTTTATTTTGATCCATCTCTTAGCCTTATTTTCATGCATATTTGAGCCTTGTTGTCAACTAAAAAAAGTCTTGTTTTGAGGTCCTTTTGATGTTTGTTTAAGGTCATTTTGTTGTTGGGGGTCATCTACCCCCTTGCATGCTTCATTTTGCCTTGTTTTGAGCCATGCCATGAGACCTTCGTATTGAGCTTTGTTTGGCCCTTTAGCCACTGAAATCCAATGGATTTTCAGTGGTTGGCATGCTGTTTTGAGGGCCAAAATCAGAGATGGGTGACCCTCTCCCTCCTTGTCTTGTTCACTAGCATTTTTGGCCTTACAAAGGAGCCTTCATTTGCACACCTCCAAGCCTTGTTTCAAGCCCTTTTCAATGACTTTTAGGGCCTACCTAGGCTCTTTCCAGAGTTGGTTTTGTCACCTTGGGTGTGCCTCTTGCATGTGTAGAATAACCCCTCTTATAGCCTACCAAAGAAGCATGTCATTCTTGCATGCATTGATCATGTTTTAGTGGGTTTTGGGGGTTTATTTGGCATGACATGTCTCTTACTTTTGCTGGTTTAATGGCCTCTTGAATGCTTCATATGCTTGTAGTGTAATCCATGTTCACTAGCTCACATTACATGTTGTTTTGGCCCTTGATTCTAGTATATTTTGGCCATGTTCTAAACTGATTTTATTCATGATTTGGGCTGCCTTAGCTCTGTTTTGAGGTCCCATGGTTGAATGATGCATGCCATGCATGCTTGTAGTGTAATACCCTTGCCTAGCTTCGAGTTTTGAAGCCTCTTGCATGCTTAACTTGAGTTGTTTTCATGTTTTGGCATCATTGAACATGTTATTTCAGAGCTTATACTTGTGCCATATTCCCATGATTTCCACTCTTTAAATGCGTTTGAGAGTTGTGCTTATATGTCTCATTTTTGGGCTATTGCATGAGCTTCATTTTTGTGCATTGCAAACCATCATTTTAGTCCATTTTTTCACTATTTTGGGTCTGCATAGGCACTGTTTGGGGTTGGTTTGGTCATTTGGGCGTCGCTTTGCATACCTCTAGTGTAATGCACGTCACTAATTTCGGTAATTGTGTCATCCAACATGCATCGAGTGAGTTGTTTGCATGATTCGGGACCATTTTGCATGCCATTCCAGAGCTGAAATATATGCCATTGTGTCCCATGTTTCATCCTTGCCATGCTCTTGGAGAGTTGTATCTTATGCCCTTGGGTTGGAGCCTTTGCATTGTGCATGCTTGTGTGTGTCTTGTTGCTTTGATTTCATCATCCATTGGCCACTGATTTGGGTGCGGCCGAGGCCCATCCATCTTGGTTTAAGTCCATCTTGCATTGTGTATGCCCTATAGTCCATGATTTTGCATGTTTGATCATTGCATTGCGTATGCCTCATTCATAACATTGCGTATGTTAGTGCATTGTGTATGCATGCCATATAATCCATGTGCATTGAGTATGCCATCGATTAGTTCATAGCATTGTGTATGCCATTTGCATGCTTGCATGTCATTCCATGCATCTTCGCATCACTCAGTTGCATTGCATTTAGATCGCATACTGGAGTTGCATTTGTCCATACATTGTTTGTTGCATTGTGTTTGTAGTAGGGTTTAGTCCAAACACGGGAAATGAGGGATGTTTCATACTCAAAGTGACGAAACGTGCCTCGATTCTTGGTCACCAACACTCTTGACTGTCCATGATAGAGTTGTTGGCTTTAGGTGTTTACATGTGCATTCATTTCACATTGAGTCGTGTAATTCGACTCCTCAGCCATCATGCATCGGGATGCGTGATTGATGGCAAGAGGATCGAGGACTACACTCCTTAGAGCTTATGCAATGACAGGGAGAGTGGTCAGACACACATATGTTGAAAATACTTTGCCTTCTCTCTCTCTTGCCTTTGTTACAGAAAAAGCAGAACCCAGGAGAATGAACTGGTCGGCCGACCAGGTTTTCTGGCAGGCCGACCACCTTTTCTGGTTTTCACCACCAAAGGTGGTTGGTAGGTGGTCTCCAATGCCTATAGCTGGTCGGTAGCCTTTCCCTAGATTCCCAGGGTGGAGTTTCATCTCCTTGGAGCTTTGTGCAAGTTTCTGAGTTCAATTGCAAACAAAGACGAGTTGAGACATCGCGATGGATTTCCCGACAAGGCGACTCGAGCATGCATGCATCCTTTATCATTCGGAACAGAGCTAAGGCAGTCCATTTCATGTAGCTTGCATACTAATTTATTTGCTTCCTTAGTTTAATTTGTTAATTAAATAATGTTGTGTAATATTTAGCTGTAATTCGTTATTCATTTCAGTTGTGTAATAACTAGTTTAATTAGCTTAGATTAGCTAGTTGGTTCTATATTATTTATTCGGACCCTCCGTGAGAGGGTGAACTTTGTAATAAGTGTGCGTGTGTGTGATGCATGTCTTCCAACCACACGTCTTTCTCCCTTTTATTTACCAGCTTATGATGGTTAGTTTTAGGGCATGTTTCAATTAGCATCTATATGTTCGCATGTTTGCATTCATTCATCTGTATTGCATGCACCAGGCTCGGCGCATCATACTAACTGCATTGTGTTTCAATTCCAAGTTGAATACATGTATCGATTATTGCATCTCATATGCCATCTTAGAATAGCTGAACCTATGGTAGTTGCATTTTTGCATGTGTTGCATTAGGCATTCTTAGCATAGTTAGGATTCATGCATGATTTCTAATTAGCTTCTTTCTTTGGCTCGGAGTACTCGGTAAGTGTTTATGCTTTAGCATCCCTGCATGTGTGTGAGTTACTGCCATGATAGCATGCTTACCATGAGGCTATGTGCTTATGTGATATAACTGTCCGAATGCATGTGGGTGAAGGTTGGGTTGCTTGAGTTGGAATAATTCGTCGAAACCTGTATTTTAGCCTACTTGCGAGTAGCAAACTTCAATCCATTTTCAAAACAAACGGATATGCGATGCTTTGTTCCAACTTAGGCAATCCAGTCTATACTTGTATGTTGTGCGCATCACGTAGCAATTCTAGGCTAATAAACCGGAATAAGAGCGCATGTGTTTTTCATAAACTCGATGTCATGTTTAGTAGTGGCCGATCTTTGATCGGGCAAGTGGGGGTGCTCATGAAATGACCTTCCCCAATCGTACCCAAGTTCCCGAGTCGAGGCAACTTTGGTGATAATGGACACGTGGCCTTAGGCACAAGTCAAGGTTTCGTAAATTCCCCCAAAACAAAATATTTAGGTGGCGACTCTGTATCTGGCAAAGCAGTCCATGTTTGGCACTTCTTTCTAAAAATCTGTTTTTCAAAACGATTTGCCGGATTTGGACTCTTTGGTGATTTATCGGTCTTGCATTGCACTTTGCGGGATTAGATTCAGAACCGTGACATCGAGTCCGAACTGTAGTGAGCCCAATGAACAGAACGGGATTTTCCCGAGACGTTCGGGCGCGTCTACACATGGCATATGAATCAATTTGATAGCATGCAGTAACGCACATATTCAACAAAGTAATAAACAGCAATGCTTGTTAGAATGGTGAACCGAGCCTCGATGCATGCAAGACAAGTGTATGCAAACATGGAAATTGCTAAGAGAAACATGATATTCTAAACTAACCATCGTAAGCAAATAAGTAAAAGGGAGAAAGACGTGGGGTTGGAAGACATACACGTTATTACATATTGACCCTCGTGCAAGAGGGTCCGAATGAGTGTCCGAAAGTCTGAATTAAACAAATTATTACAAAACCGAATGAATAATTAAGCAAAAAATTAACTAGCTAGCTATTCTATTACAACAAAATAAACTAACCATCTAACGAAACATTACTACAACAATATTAATTACGACAATCAATAATTAATTACAACAATAATAATTAATAATTAATCATCAAACAAGGATGCACAATGCTCGCATGCGCAGCATCCAGAAACTGCTCTATCTGCCCAAACCATTATGTTTCACCTTTAGCCACTGCCCTCTATTTTCTGCAAAACATACTGCTAACCAAATATTAATGGTCGGCCGGCCCCCAATGTAGCCAGGCCAGGCCTTAATTTTATGCAAAATCCTGTTTTTGTGTTCTGAAATGAAAACGGTGCAGACAGAGTTATTCTAAACTCTATTTGTCCCCTCTACTCTTCTCTTTCATGGTAAGAGTCAAGAGAGGAACGAAGTCATTTCCAAAACCATCAATGAACAAATTGATTGTTTGATGATTTCGGCGATGATTTGGACAAAATTCAATGAATGCAATGAATAACAACCACCCCTTCCCTTTATCATGGAGTGAGCTCAAAAAAGGGGGAGTAAAGACGCTTCAAGGGTCATCAAAATACCATGAATTGACATGTGACAACTCTGGACATAATAGACTCGGCATAACGTCTGGCCGAGCCCAAGTAATATAATCCATATTCGTTATGTGGGTTGGTTCATTTTAACAATTTTTTTTTAGATCTTTCCATTCTTTAATCCATTTGTCCAAGGTGATGGTTACGTCCACTAAAGATTACGTCCTCTAAATGAGAAGCATGTCAAACAGGAAGTGATTCTCAACGTGAAAAAGAGACCATGCCGTTGACAATGAACCTTTGTAGAGATTAAGCCATTAAGCATAGATCTCTAGTTCATGTTTTGAATAACCGTCAACCGGTTGAAATAACTCTCAAATGAAAGAAATGGATGATAGGTTGCTTGTTAAAATGAGGCATCTTAACGTGGAAATTAATTAAAGAAAAACTAAGAACAACATGCAACAAACTATATATGAGAACCTATGATACAACAAGTGAACTAATCAAAACATGAACTACTTAAATAAATTAAAACAGCCCCTAAACAGCCCCTAATATACAAAAAATTAAAAAAAAATTAAAAAAAAAAACAATGACAAAACTATTTCAAAAAGGGGAAGAAAGTGTACACAAATAGGAGAGGACAAGCTAGACAAGCAAGCTTGCATTACAGGCATGATATTCAAAGCATAAATTAATTAAATGAGTCAAACAACCCCAAAAACCAGAAAAAAGTGACAAAACTACCCCAAAACAAGCTGAAAATAGTTTGAAAAGCTAGAAAAAGGTAAGCAAAGATTAAAGAGAACAAAGCTAGTAAGCAAGCGTAAGGAAGGGTGGCTAACCCCTCCACTTTTTACAACTTCAAATCACATATTTTAGCCTCTGAAAATAGTCCAAAAACAGCCCCAAAACAGTGGTTAAAATCATGTTAAAAGAGCACAAAAGATAGGGAAAAACAAAAAGATTCAAAGCTAGTAAGCAAGACTAAGGAGGGGTGGCTAACCCCTTCACTTTTGTAACTTTTAAATCACATTTTTCAGCCCTTTTAAACTCTGAAAATCAATTTGTAAGCCAAGAAAATAGTGGCAAAAGCAAGAGAAAGTAAGTAAAAAGAATAGAAAAAAAGTTATTCAACAAAGCCTAAGGAGGGGTGGCTGACCCCTCCACTTTTTGTAACTTTTAATCACATATTTCAGCCCCTCAAACCAATCCAAAAATAGTGTACAAAGCATCTAAAAGAGAGGAAAAGAGTAAAAGAAAAAAAAGGAAAAATATGCAAAAGTTATACCTCTTGAAAGAGAAGATGCTTGTAGTGAAACAACTTAATCCTAAACACCCTCAAGTTAGTGAAACTTAGGTTGAAATCTCAACAAAAAGCTCCAAGAACAAGATCTAATGATGTATGTATTGTGTATGTATAGCTAAAAGGTGATATGAGGTCAAGGAAGCCTTTGGAAGGAAGATGGATGTTCTGTTAATGCCTAAGCCTCTTGGAAGGTTTTCTAACCTTAAAATCTGAAGTGGAAGGTCCTATTTATAGAATTTGAGCCAATTTGGTTGAAAATATCTTCAAACAAAGATATTTATTCAATTCTCACCAGCTATCTACTTGGCGCCATTAAGATCCAGCCGGGCCCCAAAACCCATGGCCAGGCCCAAAAACACACGGCCAGGCCTAAAAAGCAAGTCTGGAAAAGTTTTCATTGAGACCCAACTAGGCCTTAATGAGGCACGGCTGGTTCTAAATGGACCCGGTCGGGTCCAAAAATCTACATTTCAAACCCGATTTCAAATGGGCATATCTCCTTCATCCGGACTCTGTTTTAGGTGATTCTTGAGTCTAAATTAAAGCCCTAGAAGTCTACTTTCCAATGATGGTGACCTTAAATCTAAATTATAAGTGGTTAGAGAGATATGCCTAATTTAGGAGTAGTTTGGGATGATCTAAATAAGTGCACTTTTTGACTTTTTATGAAATATGGGTTGAGTATGAGTTGGGTTTGAAGTGATGTATTAGAGAGGTGATATGACTTAAATAAGATGATGTAATTTAAATAGGATAGTGACTTTTTGACTTTTTTAGATCATGCCAAACAAGGCCTTAGTGAAGGCTGCTCATTTCTATCTTAACGGATTGATGCCTGACCTTCTCCCCAACTAGTTTTCTTCAACTCCAAACTTATAACTAAGATGTTTTGAAAGATTTTTCAAAGAGTTCACCTCCTTTTCATTTATTTCTACTTTGTTCTTACTCAATTTACCGAAAAGTGCAATATTTTACACGAAATGCAAGTCTCGGAACATCGTAGAAACATTTGAAAAAAGAGGGTTTTAAGGTCTAAAATAGTTTGGCCAAAATGGGGTACAAGGTTTGGGATTAGAGATTGAATCCAAATTTCTTCACTGAGAATTCCAAAGATTGCACAGTGTAACTTTCATCATCGAGTGTTTGGAATAAGCACCCAAGTCTTCAAGGTGGTCAAAAACAGGTTGTTTACAGACATTAATCCCAAAAAGGTAATTGATTAATTCCACAATACTTACAACTTGGATACTCGAATAATGAAAAATAAATCATCTATGGTATTAATCCAAAAAAGGTAAAAATACAAATACTAGAATCATTAGTATTTTCAAAACAATAAAAAAAAATATTATTTAATACAAAATAGAGGAAGTATCATTTTACCGTCCAAATTATTACGCGTTTCTCAATTTAGTACTCAAATTTCACGTTATTTTCATTTGACTCTTAAACCTTTTTAAATTTGATCAATTTACCATTCATCATCTGTTTCCATCTACAATCAAATGAAATTTACTAACGTGACACCAAATTACAATTGGAACTTCATTTTACCCCCTAAACTATATTTTAAAAATCAATTAGTCCCCTAAATATAAAAAAAAAATTAAAATTTAAATATTCAATAAATAATTTTTTATCTCAATAATGAAAAATTAAATTTTAAATAATATACTTTGCAAAAAAAATAATTAAAAATATAAAAATTCTCATTTAGAATTATCTCTTTTAAGTCTCAAACTATAAAATATTCATATGATACTTCTACACAAGCACCAGGCAAATAAAACACGTACTCAATTTTTTTCTTAATTTTTGGCATACCCAGACATATCTAGTATATACTCAAACCATGTCGTATCTCAATCGAAACAATATTTTCTTCCACATAGATAAAATTTCTTTTACTAGACTTCTTTTTTATTTTTAGTTTTATACTTAGCATGATTTTAAAATTAAGTTATGGTTTATAAATTATTTACTATAATGACATTTAATTTTGGTTTATCTTATACTTATATTTTTGGCATTAAATGTTAATTGTATGTTAGATCTTAACAAATTAAACCATTTAATTAATTTTTGCATTAATCCAAATTAAAAATAAATATTTTTTACAAACATACTAAGCTGTATTCGTACCCTACTCATTTTTTTTTTAATTTTACCGTATCGACATACTCGTATCATACCAATACCAATACTTATACCCGTTCCTGTGCTTCACAGCTCTCAAATTATCTCAAGTCGATCATGGAGAAACTAATTGAGCTGAAAATTTCTTGGCTAGTCTATGTGTGTGCACGCACGCAATTGTACTAATTTATTCCCTAAATTAATTTCAATAGAATTGATTGACTAATAGCAACTTCAAAATTGAGTGACAAAAAAATTAAAATTCAATTACCATCTAAAGAATACTCAACAAGACTAATATTCAAATTTTTTATTTAAAATTTAATTTTTCATTTTTGAGATAAAAAATTATTAATTAAATATTTATTTATTTTTTTAATATTTGGGGGGCTAATTGGTTTTTAAGATATAGTTTTTGGGGGTAAAATGAAATTTCAAATGAAATTTGGTGTCACGTTAGCAAGTTCCATGTGATTGTAGATGGAAACAGACGACAGGGGTAAATTGATCAAATTTTAAAAAGTTTGGGGGTCAAATTAAAATAATACGAAATCTAAGTGCTAAATTGAAAACTACGTAATAATTTAGAAGGCAAAATGATATTTTCTCGGAAATCTATAAGAAAATAAAATTGTAAATTCTACTCTTTTGTCTTTCTCCATCACAAACACAGCCCAAGACAAGAAATCTATAAGAAAATATAATAGTAAGTTTTACTTTTTGAGAAACTTGCCAATAAGTCCCATACACAAAGTTCAAAATCCATTTAATCTCAAAACAAAACACTTGCACCAATTAGTCCAATATATTTTTAATTGTTACCAAAAAATCCTATTTTTTCCTTTTTTTTTTCAAAAAAACAAAAATTACAGATGCTACGACATCCCACTACCGTCGGACTTCCGTCAGACGGTCACCAGAGACTCGCAAAAATGTTCAACATCACTGGGAAGTCGCCGAAAGCTCACCAGAGTGTTCTGATTCAATGGAAGTCGATGAAATGTCCTAAACATTCGCTAGACGTTAAGAACATTGTTGGAGACTCACCAGAATATCCAAAATATTGCCTAAAAAAAAAAAAGAGAGAAAAAAAAAAGCATAAATGTAGTAATTAGAGCGAAAAAATATAGAAAAATGTGTTAAATACTAATAAACTTAAAAAAAAATGTAAGGACAAAAAAAAATAATAGGAAAAAAAACATATGTTATTTTTCAATTTTTGTATGATTTAAGCAAATAATCTCCAATATTGATCAAATTGAAAAGCAAGCTTTGAAACTTTTTATAGTTTCAAAGTAAAAATCTATTAAGCATTTATCATTATTAATCAAACTGAAAAACATGTTATAAAACTACAAAATTTTACAGTTCCAACGAATGTTATGAAACTGTAAAATTTTACAATTTTAAATCATGATTCATTCTAGCACCAAACAAAATTGAAACTGTAAAATTTTACAGTTTTCACTACCTGTAACTAAAACTCAGAAACAACTTGTTCAGAATTTGAAATTTTTTTCCATTAAAACAGGAAAAGAGAAGTGTATAACAGAGAAAATGTAAAAAAATTAAGAGATCGAAGGAGAGAGACAGATATAGAGAGAGGATTGTACTCCATAACTATTTTCTGTTTAGATCTAGCCGGATCTGATGTAGATCTACTCAGATCTGATGCAGATCTTGTAACGTCCCAAATAAATGCAATAAATCCCAACTTATTAGCAGTATACTTTCATTCATCAGAGTTCGTATACAAAAGATGACACATACATTCATAAATGACTCATCCTGAATCTACTGCATGTGTTACAAGTGATAAAGGAGAATAAAAGCTAAACAAGTATTTACATGCCCTAAAGGCTTACATCTTTCCAAGTCATTGCTTGGTTACAACAAAAGTGCAACTAGCTCAATACAAATAAAGCCCTTAGCTATACCAAAAAAAAAAAAATACAACAAAAGGGAGCTCTTGCTCTAAAGTCCCTCCAAGCTATTGGCTTGGTGGAGGGATCACTAACACCTAAAAATGGTTTTTTCCAAATAAGGTGAGCCAAAGCCCAGTAGAAACAATCTAACACAATATATGAATCTTAACAAATATATAAGTACAATGTGCACGTACAATGCCTGTGACAACACATTCATGTCTATATGATTATAAAGTACCAAATTCAATATTTCAATCAATTTTCCTTCAACTCATTTCAAGTTAATTTATTTCATCTCAGTTCATGAGTCAATGTCATTATCTTTCAAACAACCCAACTGAGTGTAGACACCTCATTTTTGACCGACCTTAAGACTCAGATGTCACCGATTGAGCGCTTGGTGATGTTGCATATTGTGCTCATTCTGAGGTTACGGAGTCACGGCTGCGAGCCTTGCCTCCGGACTTCCGGACTCTTTTGTGCTTTCCCTCGGTTTGCGAACCAGGCCCTGTTTTCTTTGTTTTCTCCTCCCGAAGGGAGGGAGAGGTCTCGTAGATCATCTCTCAGTGGCCGTAGGCTACGTTTCATGGTCGTAGGCCATTTTTCCCGTTTGGAGCCCGGTTTTCGATTTTCGGAGCCGTCGGCCGTGTGCCTCGGTTCGGGACCGCCTAACTACCTCTGTTTGCTCCGATTTTTGGCACACACCTTGTTTCCTCCCTTTTGAGGGACACTGTGGCCCAAGAGACCAACTCCGTGGTCGAACACCACTTCCGGTGCCTAACAGCCTGTTTTCAGGGCCCCAAACTGCATGTTTTGGCCTCCGAACCTTCGTTTTGCATCCGTCTTGGTCCATTTTTGGCAGGGACCTTATTTTCATTGTTAGAAAGGTTGTAGGAGGGTGGAAGACCAGCAATTTTTCTGAAAAACTAGTTTTATTTCTTCATCGCTCTTCATCGCCCGTTTTCTTCACTAGGAAGCTGGTTTTTCCCATTCCCAGGCCACTTTTTCTGACTTTCCACCACACCATTGTGTTGTACACACCTGGGAGGCCACCAATATGGGTAGGCCGGCCAGCAATTGTTCTTGACCCTTTTGTACCCCTCTAAAAAGCTGGTTTTTCTCTCTCCTGGTTCACATTTTCTGGGTTTTGACCATACAGCTGTGTTGCACTCATTTGGGAGGCCACCTTTTTGGGGTGGCCGACCAGCAATTCTTGTTGACCCCTTTGACCCCTGGTCGGCCGACCAGGGGAGGTGGCCGGCTGGCCACCTGGCCCTTTTGAACCTGGCCGGCCATTTTTGTCCCTCCTGGTGCATTCCAGCTGTGCCAGCTGTTTTGCACCAGACCCTCTATCCGAGGGTCTATCCTTTTGGAGGGCCATTTGAATTGGTTTTTCCCCCCTTTTTTTTTGGCTTCTCTCCTCTATAAAGCCAACACTTGAGCTTCATTTCTAAGGGCTAGAAAAACCAGCTGGAGCATTTGCATACAATCCTCCATATCTCTCTCATCCAAGCCTCAAAACACCCTTGTTCTTGCACCATTTACACACCAACTCATAGCCTACCACCTCCATCCTCCATTCCAACACCTTGAGGCTGATTTTCAGAGGTTAGGAGCTCATTTTCTTGGACCAAAAGCTGCTGCATTGCTGTGCTATAAGGCTAAGTCCTCTTTTCCCCTTTTCTAGCCTTATTTTGCTTCATCTCTTAGCCCCTTTTGCTTACATTTTTGGGTTTCGACCTAAACTGTAAAGTATCTTATTTTGAGCACCTCTTCAACTTTGTTGAAGGGCTCTTTGCTGTTTGAGACCATCTACTACCCCTTGTCCTTTATCTCTCTTTTAGGGCTATTTTTGCATCATATTTTAGCCTTACTTGTGAACATTTTCGAGATTTGGTATAAACTGGAAAAAATCTTGTTTTGACCTCCTCTTTAAGTTTTCTTGAGGTCACTTTTCTGTTTGGAGTCATCTCCTTCCTTGCATGCTTCATTTCCTCATGCTTTGAGCCATGCATTTGAGCATTTGCATAAGTCTTGTTTTGGCCTCTTAGCCACTGAAATCCAGTGGATTTTCAGTGGCTTTGATGAGGTTTTGAGCTTTGAAATCATAGAGGGGTGACCCTCTCACCCCTCATTCTCTTTACTAGCATGTTTGGCCTTCCAAAGGGACCCTATTTTGCATGCATTGGAGTCTTATTTTAGGCTTTATTCTGAGGGTTTTGAGGTCTGCCTTGGCTCTGTCCGAGGCCCTTTTGGCCATATTTTATGTCTATGATGCATGTGTAGAGAAATCTCATTCAAGGCCTTTCCAAGAGGCCTTTCTTTGCATGTTTTCGAGACTGATTCTAGGGCCTATTTGGTGGGTTTTAAGGCTTTCATAACCCATTTCCAGAGTTGGTTTAGTCTTGCTAAGTGTCTATCTTGTATGTGCTTAATAACCCCTTGTATGGCCCTCTAAAGGAGCTCATCATTTTGGCATGCATTGGCTGCATTTTAGTGATTATTTGGACATATTTTGGCATGTTTTATTCACTGATTTTTGCTGGTCTAATGAGTTCTCATATGCTTCATGTACATGCCATGTAAACCATGTTTGCTAGTCAAAGTTGCATGCTATTTTAGTCCATCATGCTAGCATCTTTTGGTCATGCTTTGAACTAGAAATGTTCATGTTTTGGGACTGCCTTGGCTCTGTCTTTGTGCTGCATAGTCAAATAATGCATGCTTTGTATAGCTATAAGTCAATACATGTGCCTAGTTTTGAGTTTCGGGACCATTCCATGCATTGTATGACATGTATCCATGATTCGGGATCATTTTGCATCATGTTTTAGTCCTAGAATTTGCATGTCTGTATGCCATATTTCATGCCTTGCCATGCCTTGTTAGAGTGGCATTTGGTGCCTTAGGTTCGGTCCTCGGTTTGCGTGCATGTGTGCACGCATTTCGGTTGCCTCATTTTCATCTCATGGCTACTGGTGTGAGTGTGGCTGAGGTCCACTCATATTGGTGTAAGCCCATATTGCATTGTGTATGCCATCTTAGTCTATAGCATTATGTATGCCAGGTTGTATGTTAGAGCATTGTGTATGCCATGTTACATCGAGCATCGTGTATGCCATTTCATAGCATTGCATATGCTAGGTTACATGTTAGGATTGCATTCATGCATGTCATGCATATTGCATTGTGTTTGGGATAGGAGTTAGCCCGAGCACGGGAAACGAGGGACGTTTCGTACTCCGAGTGACGGAACGTGTCTCAATTCCCAGTTGCCGACACTCCTGATTAACCATGATGGAGTCTAGGCCTTGTTATGTTTTCATGTGCATTCATTTCATATTAAGTCGTGCAAATTCGTCCCCTCGGCCATCATGCATCGAGATGCGTGATTGATGGCACGAGAATCGAGGCAAGCATACATATGTGAAAATACATTGCCATGCCCCTTTCTTGCTCTCTGTTGCAGCAAATCAGAAACCGGCAGTCTTTTGGAGCTTCGTGCAATATTCCGGGCTTAATTGTAAACGGAGGCTAATTGGGGCATCGCAATGGATTTCCGCGCAAAGCAACTCAAGCATGCATCATCCATCATCCGGAGCAGAGCTGAGGCAGTCCATAGGCTTGCATGCTAGTTTACTGCTTTCCTAGTTAAATTTGTTAATTAATTAGGGTTTTATATTTATTCGAACTGTATTATTTATTTGGACTGCATTATTTATTTGGACCCTCCGAGCGAGGGCACAATTGTAATAAGTGTGCGTGCGTGTGATGTATGTCTTCCAACCCCACGTCTTTCTCCCTTTTATTTACCAGCTTATGATGGTTAGATTAGGGCATGTTTCAATTAGCATACAGTATGATAGCATGTTTGCATTCATTCATCTGTTTTGCATGCATCGGGCTCGGCGCATCATACTCACTGCATTGTATTTCAATTCGGAGTTGAATACATGTTAGCTGTAGCATTTCATATGCCATGTTTAGAACAGCCGAGCATGCTATAGTTGCATTATTGCATGTGTTGCATTAGGCATTTCTGTATAGTTAGGATCATGAATGGATTTCTAACATAGCTTTTGTTTTGGCTTGGAGTACTCGGTAAGTTTTATGCTTTAACATCCTTGCATGCGTGTGAGTGACTGCCATGATAGTATGCTTACCATGAGGCTATGTGATTATGTGATATAACTGCCTGAATGCCTATGGATGAAGGTTGGGTTATTTGGATTGGAACAATTCATTCACTGTGAGTTTTAAGCCCACTAGATAGTGGCAAAATCATGTTTTCTAAGCCCACCCGAGGGTGGCAAAATCTGCATTTTAAGCCTACTTGCGAGTAGCAAACCACTTTCAAAAATAAACAGGAAATGTTTTGTTCCAATTCAGGTGACCCAGTCTATACTTGTATGCTATGCGCATCACATAGTAAATCTAGGCTAATAACCGGAATAAGAACGCATAATGTTTTCAAAACTAGATATCATGGTTAGTAGAGGCCGATCTTTGATCGGGCGAGCGGGGGTGCTCACGAAGTGACCTTCCCCAATCGTACCCAAGTTCCCAAGCCGAGGCAACTTTGGTGATGACGGACACGTGGCCTTAGGCACGAGTCAGGTTTTCCTAAATTTCCCAAAATAAAATATTTTGGTGGCGACTCTATATCTGGCAAAGCAGTCCATGTTTGGCACTTCTTTCAAAAATTTGTTTTCTCAAAACGATTTGTCAGATTTGGACTCTTTGGTTCAGATTGAGAACCGTGACAATTTGAGTCCGAACTGTGGTGAGCCCAAAATGAACAGAACGGGACTCATCCTCCCGGGGCGTTCGGGGACGTCTACAGTTTCTGGCGACTCTGCTGGGGACTTAGAGAACTTGACTCGAACTCATGATATCTTGTTTTGACTACACTTATGTGTTTCTTTGCATTGCATTTGCATTGGTGCGCCTAGGACACCGTGTTTGCCATCTGCTATTCCTGAGCGGTTTGCCAGAGGCTGCGTGCCATAAGGCTTACCGGTTACGAGCTCTGCCAGTATGGAAACACAAACCCCGGTTTTACCGGGGCACCCTTTTGACCATTCGACCTAGTGCATATCGAAATCCATAGTGACCATTCCAAGCTAGGACAGGTTGCTTACCCGATTTTAGGTTGTTTGAAGCCGCTGCGTGCGTAGTGAAACCCTAGCTCCTGACAAAATAGGACAGGGAAACCCTACCCCAACATAGGGGTGTTTTGACTCTCACTTATCTGTTATGTGCTTTTAGAGTACGTCTCTACAGGAATGCATGCATCAGTTTGTGAGTTTGGACATCAAGCCTGCGGGCATCAGTTCAGTTATTTTGCGAATCAGTTATCTGCGGGTATCAGATTCAGTTTTCGGGGACAGTGATTCAGGGATAATGATCAGTGTTGGAGGATAGTGTGTATTCAGCTTACCGACTGTGTGTTGTTACGCCCAACTGTGTGTTGTGTGTTTATTTTAAGCTATTATGTTGTCCGTTTTGTCTGGTTATTTATTTCCTTATTGCTTTATTTATCTTTTTGCTAGGGCAGTTTTAGCACAATTGCTTCAGACCAAGCAGATATTCCCCAAGCACTCTGGACAAGAGGTCGTCGACTCAATCGATCTGAGGATCTGGTTGACGGACAGCCAGTGTTTCACTCTCTACCCCCGGTTGTCAGACAAAGGCCGAGAAGACGCAGTGTGTCTGAACAGAGGTTACCAGAGCAGTGGTCTACCCTAGCAGTGAACAGTCGGGCTGAGGTCTCAGTTTTTGCCATAGAGATACACATACCAGTCAGTCAGCAAGATCAGCAGAATATGGCCGGGATGGAAGAAATAATGCGACAACTCCAAGAGAGCATGAAGCAAATGCAGGAGGACACTGTCCGCCAAGCAGAGTTCTCTAAACAGCAGGCCACAATCATGGCCCAGCAGGCTGAGCTCATCACTAGACTCCAGCAGCAAGCCGGAACATCAACCTCACACCAAGCTCCTCCTCCACCAGGGGTCCTGTTACCCGAGCAAACACCAACTGTCCAGAATGTCCTGCCAAACATCCAAAACACCTTGCCAAATGTCCAGAACATCTAGGAGGACACAGACCTGCCAACGGGGCCAGCTCCGCCCCCGCTTCCACCTCAACTGTCCAAGGCACATACGCCTATCAACCACCCGGACTCTCCCTTTGAGTTCGAAATAGACCCAACAGCATTGAAATTGAACAAGCTCGAGAAGCTGTTCAAAAAGTCCCAAGGGGTAAAGGCTATTCCGGATATCGAGGACGGATATACCGATGTGGCTGTGACACTGCCGGATAGGTTCAAGATGCCGCAAATCGATCGCTTCGACGGATCTGGGGATCCCATGGTCCACCTCCGACTCTTCTCAGATATACTACGGCCAATGGGCCTCACCAGACCGCAGAAGCTTTCGCTATTCGGCCGGACCCTGTCGAGTGTGGCCGCTATCTGGTACGCGAAGTTAGAGGATGACGTCAATCGGAGTTGGGATGAGATGGCTAAGGCCTTTGTCACACAATACTCTTACAACACCTAAATCGAGATTACAACATGCGACCTTGAAACAACAAGGCAGGAGCCCAAAGAGAGTTTCTCGGATTTCATTACCAGGTGGAGGGCGAAGGCCTCAATGATGACTTTAAGGCCCACTGATAAGGACCAGATTCGGATGATTGTGCGCAATCTCCAGCCAAAATTGATGCAAAAAATGATTGTACTCCCCTTCCCCACTTTTTCGGATCTGCATGAGATGGGGGTACAAATTGAAGATGCAATGAAACAGGGTCTGATCGACCAAGATAGGGAGCAGCCCAGAAGAACCTTTAACCGCAACAATAATGCAGGCCCAAGTGGCGCTGCGACTGCAAGAGCTTCGGAGGTGAGCATGGTCACCACCATCCCCCCTCCCCTTCCAAGGCCCATGGCAGCCACGCCTTTCTTCGATGCATCCGGGAGCAATACGCAGACCACCAAATACCAACCCAGAGGCCAAAGAACCTTCACGCCTTTATATATGCCCCTGTCTAAGGCTCTGGGGGTATTAATCAGGAAAAAGCATTTGAAGCCCCTGGAGCCGAGGCCACTACCAAATCCACTCCCTCCCTCTCATGACCCAGCAAAATACTGCGCATATCACCAACAACATGGTCACGACACTGACCATTGTTTTAGATTGCGTCACGAGATTCAGGATCTCATTGACAAACAGGTGATTGCGCCTCCAGAAAAACCCAATGTCACAACAAACCCTCTCCCACCGCATAACCAAGCTCCCCCTCCCAACAGAATCAACTTTATCCAGACTGGGGTCGTGTCTTACGATCCTAGTATCTATATCACCCCATCCCACCTACCTAAGCCGGAGGTGCTCCTTCCTGACTGCACTGATTCTTTGTGCATGTTGGACATCTCCAGAACCCAACCCGAGCCAATGATGGTGACTGGCAAAGATAGAGCAGAGGAGATTTCAGAAGAGGATGGAATTGTTTAATCAGGTTTTGAGCAGTCTAGGAGTGACGCTGGGGAAGCCTACGATCCGAGTGATTATATTCTGTCAATGGGCCAGGTTGAGCCAAGTGTAGAATTGCCAGAGAGGGCAGAACTGTGTGTAATCCAGGGGGATAGACTTGAGCAAGGGGCAGATGATTTGACGGCTATAGAAGAGGACTTTGCCAACCTCCAGTTTTTCAACAACCAAGAATCGGGGGATGCGGCAGTCAACTGGTTTGATTATGAGGAATCGGCAGAGGCTATCGAGTGGCTGGATGATCAACCGGACGTTGTGGAAGAGTTCCAACCAGAACAGGGCCCGGCAAGGGCGAGGATATCAGTTGTAGCCGGAAGGGCCGGAAGTCAGAATGGATTGACGGAGAGCACTGGTACTAAGAATTTCGCTCAGGATTTGGGTATTGTAAATGCAAGGGGAGCTGAACAACAACTTGCACCAACACAGGTGGAACAAGAAAGGTTTTGGGATTCCGAGAAAATCAGGAAAGCCAAGGCCCCCGAGGAGACTGGAAGTGCTGTGTGCACGGGAACAGAATATGCTGCGAGCATGTTGGCTGAAGGTACTGCGAGTGTAATCATACCAGAGCCGGACAGGTGTCTGTCAGCTGCCGATGGAATGTGGTGGGAGGACGATGATTTATGTCTTGCCCACACAGATGAAGATTGGGGAAACCATCAGCCACACGACACCTGGTATATTAGTGAGGTCGATCATATGATGAGAAGCGGGCGGTATTTCAAGCCCCCGCACCTAGACCAACCAGAGGCATCTAGGAAGGATAAGGAAACTGAAAAGCAGAAAGAGAAGCAGATCGAAGAAGAAGCTGTACTGAAGCAGCTGAAGAAGATACAAGCAGACATCTCCATCTGGGGACTGCTTATGGCATCACGAGTGCACAGACAGGCTGTTCTATCTGCTATGGACAAGGCCAAACTCTCCATAGATACCACACCAGAGCAGCTAGTTGGACTAGTCTTTCCAGGAGGAGCTACCCCGATGATGACTTTCTCTGATAAGGAACTACCACCTGAGGGTGTGAACCATAATAGGCCACTCTACATCTCTGTGGAGTGTAGAAATAAATGGATACCCGTGGTACTCGTTGACACAGGGTCCGCAATCAACGTCTGCCCGGCAAGGACAGCCTATGCCATCGGTTTAAAGAACGCCGACTTTGTACCAACAGCCCAAGTGATACGGGCGTATGACAACACGAGCCGGGAAGTAATGGGGACGGTAAAAATCCAGACCAAGGTTGGGCCAGGACAACATGAGATAGACTTCCACGTCTTAGAAGTTCCGGCAACCTTCAATCTACTTTTGGGGCGGCCGTGGTTGCACCAGGTGAAGGCCGTCTCGTCCACTCTGCATCAGATGGTGAAATACCCCTATGGAAAGGGAGTAGCCATTGTCTTCGATAATTCATCGATCCATCCACCTCCGGAGGTATCTACACCGGTCCTAGAAATTGAGCACGGCATGGAGGACGTGTTTATGTCAGGTTTTACCTTAGCTGAGGCTCGGGTTGTGCAGAACATCATGGCTGTTAATGAGGGAGTGTATGTCAGTGCTCAATCTGTATACCTCATTAACAAGCTTCAACACATCCCAGGATGGGATTGGGAAAGAGCGGCTGGAAGGGCATCGCAGCATTGGCCGAAATGCCACACAATCCCCATACCTTTGGTTTGGGTTATCAGCCCACCAAAGAAGATTGGATAAGGAAGGGGAAGGAAATGGCTGGGAGAGCCAGAGCAAAGCAGGCTGGAAAGCCTTTTGAGCTGATGCATAGGCCCATTCAGGGTACCCTAAACGGACGCTTCGTCCGGGAGGGGGAAGACTTTTCGTTTTGTGGCTTTCCAAACCCATGGCTGAACGCGGAAAGGAAGCGCGTACCAGGTTTTGAGATCTTCTTTGATCTACAGTTATCCGGGGAGGATGTTGCTGAAGAGCAAACGGACCCATTGGCTGAGGCTGAGCAGAGCAAGAAAGTGCAGTCTGAGGACACCGAACTTGAGATGGGGGTAGCGCTGGCATGTCTACTTTCAGATCCTCCGATCGACCAGAAGTGCTTGGGGGATAACTTCTCGATATGCGTAATCGGGAATGAAACGGCTGCGGGCCTACCAGCAACTATTTTGGATGCATCTATCGCGCCCTCTCTCATTTGGCAGTATGAAGAGGGATTTTTGTCCAGCAGTACCGGGTCAGGTAGTGAGCCGGAATCTGATTCCACCAAGTCTTGTGAGTCGGAATAAGGTTCCAGCTCGACTGAGTCTGAGTCTGGTAATCCTGGGGATGATAACCCGGATGCCACAGTCTTGTCCAGGTCGTCTTTTTCTTTCTCTTTTGAGTCTGTTGTAACCGAAGAATCGGATGATTTGGGTGTGCTTAATGAGAATCAAGTAGCTGTGGTTTCTAAGTACTTTCTGTGCCCTTGATTTATTATATTAACTCAGACTTTCAAAATTTTGATGAAAACGACGAGGACGAAATTCCTCCGGTTTTGCAACGCTTAATTGAACAAGAGCAGGAAAGATTTGTTAAACCTTAAGTTGATGAAATCACTACAGTTAATGTGGGTACTGAGGAGGACCCGCGGCTGGTCCAGATCAGGTCCACGTTGTCTTCGGAGGAACGCGAGCGCTTAGTCGCTTTATTAAAAGATTTCAAAGATGTTTTCGCGTGGTCCTACGAAGACATGCCTAGGATCGATCCTGAGATTGTACAGCACCGGATCCCTCTTGACCCCGAGGCCCGACCCGTCAAGCAGAAACTCAGGAGGATTCGCCCGGATTGGGCTCTCAAGATTAAGGAAGAGGTCACCAAACAAATCGACGCAGGCTTCCTGCTGGTATCCGAATACCCGACTTGGTTAGCCAACATCGTTCCGGTGCCAAAGAAGGATGGCAGGATCCGAGTATGCGTGGATTTCAGGGATTTGAACAGAGCTAGTCTGAAGGACGACTTTCCCTTGCCGCATATTGATGAGTTAGTGGACTTCACAGCAGGGCATGCTTTGCTTTCATTCATGGATGGCTTCTCCGGCTACAATCAGATAGTAATGGCACCTGAAGACCAAGAAAAGACTGCATTCACCACCCCGTGGGGGACATACTGCTATAGAGTCATGCCATTTGGACTGAAGAATGCTGGAGCTACTTATTAACGGGCCGCGACCACAATATTGCATGACATGATCCACAAAGAGGTTGAGGTGTACGTGGACGACATGATTGTCAAGTCCAAAGATAGAAAGGGCCACTACACCGCCTTGCAAAAATTCTTTCAAAGGATCAGAGAGTTTCGGTTGCGGCTGAATCCTCAGAAGTGTACATTCGGTGTTACAGCGGGAAAAATGCTGGGGTTTCTGATTACACAGAGAGGCATCGAAGTCGACCCTTCCAAAATCAAGGCCATCTTAGAAATGCCACCACCAAGGACTGAAAAGGAGGTGCGAGGCTTTCTGGGTAAAGTGCAATTCATAAAACGGTTTATCTCAAAATTAACCTTGACTTGTGAACCACTTTTTGGTCTCCTGAAGAAAGGCAAGAAATTCCAATGGGACGGCCGATGCCAAGCTGCTTTTGAACAGATCAAGGAATACTTATAGAACCCGCCCGTGTTGTCACCACCAAAGCCGGGGAAACGTTGATATTGTACCTTTCAGTAACTGAGACTACAATGGGTTGTATGCTCGCGCAAGAATCAGAGGACAAAGTGGAAAGAGCCATCTACTATCTAAGCAAGAAGATGCTAGAGTATGAGACTCGCTACACACCGTTGGAGAATGCTTGCTTGGCTTTGGTATGGGCTACCAGGAAGCTGCGGCACTACCTGTTAGCTCACTCTGTAATGTTGGTTTCACGACTCGATCCCATCAAATATCTTTTTGAGAAACCAGCACTTACGGGTAGGCCAGCTCGTTGGTTGTTGTTGCTCTCCGAATTCGATCTGAAATATGTGACGCGTAAGTCAGTCAAGGGAAGAGCAGTAGCAGAATTCTTAGCCGATCATCCAGTGAAAGGGGGTGAAGCAGTTGAGTACTTATTCCCAGATAAGGCCATTTTGCACATCGACGACGAATTTTGGACGATGTACTTTGATGGAGCGTCAAATCAATACGGGTATGGGATAGGAGTGTTGCTAATAGCACCCGACAATTCCCGTATCTCTCTAGCCTTCAAACTCCGATTCAAAGTCTCGAACAATGAAGCAGAATATGAGGCATGCATTGCCGGTCTAGAAGCAGCCCTAGAACTAGGGGCAAGACGGTTGGATGTCATCGGGGACTCGATTGTGTCTCAAGCAAAAGGAGACTGGAAAGTTAAAGAAGAAAAGATGATGATGTATCACCAAGCCTTGGACTTGTTAATCCCTCGGTTTGAGAAGCCAAACTTTGCACATCTACTAAGAGAGAACAACAGGTTCGCAGATTCTTTAGCAACTCTATCTTCCATGATAGACATCCCGTTCGGAGTCCGGATGCGTCCAGTCATCATTGACCAGAAATTTGCGCCAGCCTACGAGTCGATTGCTGCTATAGATGAGGTTCAGGACGAAAATCCCTAGTACCACGATATTTGGAATTTCTTGGAGAAGGAAGCATATCCGCCAGGGGTAAATGCCAAGGATAAAAGGGCAATCAGAAGAATGGCCGTTCAGTTCATCATCTGTGGGGGTAAGCTGTATAAGAGAGGTCATCTGGGAATGCATAAGCTGTGTGTCGATGCCGAAGAATCAAAGCGTCTAATGGAGGCCATCCATGGAGGGGAATGCGGTGCGCACATGAATGGAGTAATGCTAGCACGGAAGATCCTCAGACAAGGTTACTACTGGTCCACCATGGAGGAGGATTGTATCGGTTTTGTCCGGCGATGCCACAAGTGTCAAATTCATGCAAATCGCATGAACATTCCGCCATCGAAGCTGTACAATATGACTTCGTCATGGCCATTTTCAGTCTGGGGAATTGATGTGATCGGGGCTGTCACTCCAAAGGGGTCGAATGGGCATGAGTTCATCCTGGTCGCGATAGATTATTTTACAAAGTGGGTTGAGGCCCAATCCTATGCGGTGTTGAAGGCTTCACATGTTGCGAAGTTTATCAAAAACAACATCATCTGTCGCTACGGAGTCCCAAACGAGATAATTTCAGACAACGGTTCCCACTTCAAGAAGGAAGTGATTGACTTGTTAGAAAAATACAACGTGGCTTTTCATAAGTCATCTACCTATCGGCCACAAACCAATGGAGCGGTTGAGGCCGCCAACAAGAATATCAAACACATATTGTAGAAGATGGTGGAAACCTACCGGGACTGACCAGATAAGCTGTCGTTTGCTCTATGGGGCTACCAAACTTCAATCAGAACTTCTACTGGAGTGACTCCGTATTCATTGGTTTATGGGATGGAGGCTGTTCTACCCATCAAGATTGAGGTCCCGTCATTACGAGTATTGGCTGAGTGTCAAATAGCCGAAGCAGATTGGCAGCAGAGCAGATTTGAGGAACTCATGCTCTTCGATGAGAGGAGACTGAAAGCACTGTACCATGTTCAAGGTTATTAGCGCAGAAATGCCCGGGCTTTCAACAAGAAAGTTAAGTCCAGGAATCTAAAGGAAGGAGATCTGGTGCTCAAGGACAACCGAGCTCCCATCCACGACCCAAGGGGCAAGTTCAGACCCAATTGGACTGGTCCCTACATCATTAAGTCTATCTGGTTAGGTGGAGCTGTGGTTCTGATGGATCTAGATGGCCTAGAGTTCTCACAGCCGATCAATATGGACAAGTTGAAGAAATATTACCCTTGAGAGGCTCGCTAGGCCGAAAACCCGAAAGGGCGACCTAGGCAAAACTCAGAGCACAAAAAATTTTGAAATTATAAAAACTGAGCTCGCAATGTTGAAAACCCGCAAAGGGCAGCCTTGGCAAAAGTTAGAGCGTAAAAGGAGAGTGAAAATACCCGAGTGAACCTGAGCCTGAACTACGTAAGGCTTGATTCCCATCCTTGGGATATGTAGGCAACTTCATCCTGAAGTTCAGCCATAAACTTTTTTCCCGATCAACTTTGTCCATTTGATCATCTCGGCTATCTTTGTCTATTCAGCATTCAAAGAGTTCAGTTAAGATCTCCAGTGCAGTGCTTTTCAGACTAGGGGCAACTTTCCGTTGCTGTGCAGTGCCGTGGTACTATACAGACTAGGGGCAACTTTCCAGTTGCTGGGATCCGGGGTTGTGCATCTCAGTGACAGATCTCAGGCGTATCCAGTTCTGATCCATATTGAAAATGGTTTTGAAAATTTTTAATAAAAGTTAACTTTGTTCAAATTAATCCTTTTACAACTTAGACCATTTTTGGACCAAAGCGGAAAATTTTCAGTACCCACAACCTTCAATTTCATTGATTTCAACACAAAGTTCTCCTGCTCTTGCATACAAATTGAAGTTGCTTTTTATTACATTCATAAAGAAAACTTGAAAGTACTGATAAAGCAATAAATCCAAGGCATAGATAAGTCAGGTGTCCCTGCGCCCCCTCCCAGAGCTGGTCGAAGCCTCTGATGCCAAGCTGGGCCCAATCTGTGCCTCTTCATTGAGCCAATCCAAGCACTCGTCAGACAAAGTGCAACTGAAAGTGGGAGCGAGGGCCAGAAGCTCTCTAGTCCTCCATGCTGTGGCATAACGGGCAAGCTATGCGCCTCGAACCGGGAATGCGGCAGGATACTCTATCCCCTCTGGCGGGCAAGTCTGATCACGACCAAACTGGCGCTGAAACCGGAACGAAAAGTAGAACACACAGTGAGTCAGACCAATCAACTGGATCCCGGTCTGCCAGGACATGCTATAGCTCATTGCCGGGAGATTGAGCCAAGGACAGCGCCAAGCAATGCGATCTGCAGACAAATTGCACATCCAGTCGAACCACCATCCCTCATCAAGGGCATCGACTAAGCGTTGTCGAAAGAAGTAGCCGCGAGCTGAGTAGGCTGGGCAAGAGTCCACAACCTGCAATTTATCCATCAACCATACCTGGGGAAGGATGAAAAATGAGAGAATAAAGAATAGAGAGATGTACGATGAGAGAAAAGTAAGAAAAGGTTTTGTGAGAAAAACCGAGCCTGAGGGCCGAGTGATGTGAGCAATACACATGTGAGATTGGGTGGGAAACATTACCTACAGCAGTAGTGGACTCCCCGCAAACCTGGTCGTCTCCCGGCGATAGAAAGCATCTAAGCCTATCAGCGTCTTGGCCAATATCATGGCGATGCAGCTCTTTCCTTCTTTCAAGCCTTGAGCAACTTCAATCAGACGAATGCTAGATCCACTTAAGCCTGGGGCAAGCAAAAAGTGAGATAGCATGCACAAGCAAAGGGCGTGTTGCCGAAAACCTTGCCAATAATGGTTGCCGCGGTCACCGGCATCAGAAAAGCGATGAATCAAGCCGAGGATGGCCAGTTCCCCGTTGCAGATCAGAGACCGAGCGTCATGCATGGTGAGCCCACACATCCGCCCTAAAGCTTGGGCGTGGCCGAAGCGAAACTGAGGCAAAATTTCTTCATGGTGTTCAGATTCCATCAAAACTTGAAAATCTTCGAAAGTTGGACATACCTCTTGCCCGCCGAAGCTAAAAACATGTGTTACCGGGTTCCAAAACCTCACCGCGGCATAAAGGAAGGGAAGGTGCAACGGAGTACAGCTCAGCATGAATAGAGCATTCAAGCTGAAGCCCCGGAAGTTCAACTTTTCCGAGCCATCTAGAGAAGCGATCCAAGCTGTGAGATTTTCGACGAGAAACGCCTCTATTTTGGTGCAAAACTGAGATGAAATGAATCAACCACGAGGCTAGGACTTTTAAAGAGGATAAGACACTGTTCGGGGGACACGTGTCGAAAATTTGGTGGCTGCTGGGCTAGGTGGTCGGCCGGCCACCTTTTCTGGTAGGCCGACCACCCCTCTCCCCTCCAATGCAAAAAACTGGTCGGCCAGCTCCTAAAGGTGGTCGGCCATGCTACAAAGTGTGTCTTTGGTCCTGTTCTACCCACTAGAAGGAAGTTCCCAACATTTGCATGCATCGGGAGTGTCGAAGGCCTCCACTTCCCTCTGTTCCGGATGCGTTCCGTCATCCAGATCGTCCGAAATGCACTTTGTTTATAGAGTTGTTGTTAAGTCTTGCTTATCAAGTTGTTGCTTTGCTTATCGAGTTGTTGTTTTGTTTGTTGAGATGTCTTGTTTATCGACTTGTTAAGTTTTGTCGAGCTGTCGAGTTTCGTGCATTGAGTTGTTACTCTTTGTTTAATCAATTTTGTTGTGCCTTGCTTATCGAGTTATCAACTTTGTTGTGCTTTGCTTATCGAGTTGTAAACTTGCTAAGGTTTTGTTATTTCTTAGTAAGTTAAGTTGTTTAGTTTGTTGCGTCGGTTCACTACCTGACTTGGTAAATACACAACGCACAATTTCATTCAATCTCATTTTCGTGCAAAATGATGCGATATGATGCTAAGAACATAAAACACAACACTTTTTTCAAAAGCTGTTTCATTCCATCATGCTTCCTTTGTTACAACATTTTACAACAAGGGTACAAGTTTTACAGAAAATAAAACTGCCTAACAATGTACAATGTGCTACAACTACTAGTAAAAAGGTAAATAAAGCAGGAAACAATTGCATCGATGCTCTCAAGAGCAGGAATAAGAGGCCCTCTTCGTCCTCTTCTGCGGAACAGTCTCTGCACCACCAGCGCCATCTGAGTCGGAGCTGTCATCCTCGGGATCCTCCTCGGTCTCACCTCCACTCCCGAAACCAGAGCCGAAACCCTCCTCTCTGTCAGCAGATGTCTCTAACTGACGATCTACAGCTTCCTCCTCCTCGCTGGCCTCCTCCTCCACAATGTGTGCTCTGCGTCTGCGAGACGACTCCCCTCCCCTGACTCCTCGAGAAGGCCTAGATGGTCTAGCTCCTCGAGAAGGTCTAGATGGCCCGGCTCCTCGGGAAGGCCTAGATGGCCCGGCCTGTGGCTGAGTATACACCGGAGGCATCTGAAAATGAAGAATGCAATTTGAATACATCAGCCAAAATATGTATATCAGATGCAGACGCAAGAAAACTACACGAAGTGGGTGCATGCAGGTATAGTACGAAAATGTGGTGTGAGTCAGATGTGCTCTAACATATACAGTCAACTAATACAGTGAGATATTCAAGATCAACATGTCATCAGAAGTACGATAAGGCAAGAAAGCTAAAGAGTACCTGGACACCGAGGATGGAGAGCTGTGCCTCTCTCCGCAGGACCATACCCTCGAGTGAGGCTACCAATCCGAGCATCTCATCCATATACTCGACGGGAGGCTGCAAATGCAAATGCAAGATCATCAGTAAATGAATGAATGTCTGAGTATCGGAGTGATAAATCAAAGCTGTAAAGCATACCGGTGGCGAGTCGGCGTCTCTGACAAATCGATGATTAGGCATCGGAGGCTCTATCGGGATCGGGTAGGAAGTCCCATATCTCCATCCCGTCAACTCGGTCGGAATCTCTGGCCATCCAGCATGAAAATGAGTCGGAGGAATCAGGGGAACCAATCCACCCCCACCTCTAGATGTGCCAGCCCTGCTGGTGGAAGGGACATCTGCAGTCCGAGCCCGGCTCGATGAGGGCATACCAGCAGACCTCCTCGTCGGAGTACTGACTCCCGTCAATGGAGGCATCAAGTATGTATGGCGGTAGGTCGCGTAATCCCCGGCCTCCAAGTGTAGCAACGCGTCGGTGCCTAGCATGGCGCTGTCGACGCCCTGAGGAGTGAGACTATCAGCGGTCCGCATATCGCCTGGAGGTGCTGAAGGAATGTCCTGAGTAGGGTAGCCCCATATCTGACGCAAGAAGCGATCCCCCAAAAACCAGGCCCTACCAACTGGCCCCTCGAACAGAATCCTATACCGAGAGGCACCCCATGCTCCTGCAAACTGAAATCGGAGGCCTCTACCTAAAGGCGCCCAGGGCTGCCATGTGATCTGCGGATAACCAATGCATAAGCTGATCAGAAATTGTGAATGTGCAAGATAAATCCAAGATATAAAAACATGAAGAACTGAGAGTTTTGAAATACCTCTGACGACCGCACTGTATCGAAGTACTGCCGCAGGTAGAGGAGAGACTCCCGAGGTCTCAGCCGATACTGGCCCTCGAATACAAGTGAGTAAGGGGTCACGAGGGGCACCTCCACCTCAAGCCCCGGGGCTAGTGTCGAGAAGTACGCGTAGATCCATAGCTGTGGAAAACAGAGCCGTAGCCATCAGAATACAGAATGCCGAGTCCAGAATGTAAATACAAAATGCTGAGAGCAAAGTGCAAGGTACAGAGTGTAAAGTGCGCCGTGTGTGCAATGTACAATTAATGAGAAGCAGAAATGTAAATCAAGAGGACAGAAAGTACCTCCCAGGCCCTCCAATAGCCGCCGACTATGTTCCCCCGTCCGCGGGAGGTCGCGCTCATATAGCAATAGAGAGTAGCCAGGCTGGCGCCGCCCCAATCATATCGGCTGACCTGTGATAGGTCCACTAGAGCACTCAACAGATAGAGCCCGACAGTGTTCCCCCTATCGGCGAACAGAGTGGTCCCGAAGAGGAACATCAGAAATCCACGGGTGTACTGTGCTACCTCCTCAGGAGTCTCAGGCTCCATCTCCATCCTCCTGAAATGTGAAGAAAACCATGTATATCGGACTCTGCCCGAAGATCTATCGACTGGCGGGCGAGCTCCCAATAAGTATATCCAGGCGGCCTCCCACTGGCCCATGTCCTCGTCATATAGGATTGCCCAGCCTCCCACATCAAGGCCTGTCAATACAGCGAAGTCAAACGGGGTCATAGTCATGTCCCCGGTAGCAGAGAAATGGAAGGAGTTGGTGGTGTCCCACCATTTCTCTACCAAGGCACCCATGAGCGTCCTACTAGCAGGACAGCGAGATATCCCAGTGCAAAAGGGCCCAAACCCTGCCACGTCAACCAAATCCCGGACAGCCTCCGGGAGCTCTGCATACCACTTTCTCGCCACAATGGAGCCATATCCTCGCGCAGCACGAGAAGTCACCTGCATTCAGGAATGAACACATGTATTCAGTTTTAGAATGAAATGTATAAGCTGCGTGCAAATAAAATGAATAAGCTGCGTGCAAATGAAATGAATAAGCTGCGGGCAAATGAAATGTATGAGCTGTATGCAAAATCAAATCAGATACAGAATCTGGGTTGTGTGTTCAAAAAATTCAAAGTATGAGCCGTGTGTTCAGAATTCAAGTGTTTGGGCTGCGTGTTCAACCTTTTACAAAGTGTGTGTTGTGAGTTCACCTCAACAATGAGCTGTGTGTTCAGAATTCAGGTGTTTGGGCTGCGTGTTCAACCCTCAATCAGTGTGTGCTGTGTGTTCACCTCAACAACGAGCTGTGTGTTTGACATCAAGTGTTTGGGCTGCGTGTTCAACCCTCAATCAGTGTGTGCTGCGTGTTCACCTCAACAACGAGCTGTGTGTTCGACATCAAGTGTTTGGGCTGCGTGTTCAACCCTCAATCAGTGTGTGCTGTGTGTTCACCTCAACAACGAGTTGTGTGTTTGACATCAAGTGTTTGGGCTGCGTGTTCAACCCTCAATCAGTGTGGGCTGTGTGTTCATCTCAAAGTTCGAGCTGTGTATTCAACATCAAGTATTTGAGCTGTGTGTTCAGATTTCAAAGTATGGGATGTGTGTTCATCCCAAAGTTTGTGTTGTATGTTCAACTCTCAACAAATGTGTGCTGTGTGCTCACAATCAGAAAAATGGGCTGTGTGTTCATCATCAAAGTTCGAGCTATGTGTTCAACGTCAACGTCAAGTATTTGAGCTGTGTGTTCAGATTTCAAAATCAGTGGGCTGTGTGTTCATCTCAAAGTTTGGGCTGTGTGTTCAATTCTCAACAAGTGTGTGCTGTGTGTTCACAATCAATATACGGGCTGCATGTTCAGAAAGTCAGACTGTTTGAACTGTGTGTTCAAGATGCAAACGGAATACGGTGTTATAGACTAAACATTCAAAACAAGCTGTGTGCTTGAGTGAGCAGATAAACATAGCGAAAGCACGGAATGCATGGAAAATGCAGGTTACATCGCAGAAAATATGAAAGCGAGGAACATACCTCCTGTGCCTGATGGGAGAGGTGGGACTCTGGCTCCCGCAATAAAAGATCCGCCGGTGCTCGATCATCGAAATCAGTAAAATGATAAAAAAACTGCCTGAGGGAGGACATGTGTCGGAGGGTCGTACCTCTCAGGAATAAATGGTCGAACCCTCGGAGGCAGAGCCATGATATCTGGATCATCTCCGGCGCCTGGAGGACCTCCACCTTGAAGAAAGTGACCGGCCATTTTGAAAAATCTGCAAAAAGTAGCAAAAATGAGCAAAATGAGCCAAAATTGGAAAAAGTCAACAAAAGTCAACTCTCGGGAAATGAAAAAGTCAACAAAAGTCAACTCCCGAGAAAATGTTCCAAATGTTGAGACAAACTTACCTCAAGTGGCGAAAATGAGAAAAGAAGCACTGAAATCAAAATTTAATCGGTTCAAAGTGTTGAAAACCGAAAGATTTCGCGAAACAACCTTGCGTGGGGAGTTGGAAAACGCGTATGGAGCGCAGATCTAAGAGGGAAAATGCTCTAGGAAGGTAGAGGGACTGATTTCGGAGTTAGAGTTGTGAGGAAAAGGTGTTTGGCCGAGTGGATTTAAAGTAATGAGAGCAAAAGGACCAAATTGCCCCGGATTTGGGCTAGGTGGCCGGCCGGCCACCTTTCCTGGTAGGCTGGCCACCCCTCTCCCTCAAACCTGGCCGGTGGCCTCCTCTTTGGACCCAACATGGTCGGCAGCATTCCCAAGGTGGTCTCCAAGGTCTCTGCAAATTTTGGTGATGATTGGAGTCCCAGGCACCCGAGAAAGTACAAAGAAAGTGCACTTTTCATCGCGAAATCTATCCGCAGGAACTTCAACTCCAACTTTCGATGCGTGCTTCATCGTTACTCATCAAAATCAAGATGTATCCTTTTTGAATACATCGCGACCCCTCCGGGAGGTAAACCGGAGGTCGTGATCGAGCCACCTTCATCGAAACTTGCATTGCTTTGCTCGTTGTTTCGTTTCAAAATGAGCATTCGAGTTTACACTTATCCTGTATTGTTATGCACGTCACTTGCATCCTCATGCACATCACTTGCACTGTTCTGCACGTTTCATGAGTATTGACATACCCTTGTGCCTAACTTGCGTTGTCACATGCGTTGCTTCTCGCATTGCGATGCACTCACCCATCAATGCCGCGTTTGTCTGCATTCGATATCACGCTGAACATATGTTACTAACTATGTTGTGCTTGTTGAGTTTCTTCCTTTTGCAGGCACGATATTGTATGTACGGTTTATTTGAGGCTGGTGCGACCAAATGAGCCACGCAGGTATTGTATCCCCTCCGTGTGAGATGTGGCGAGAATTCAATGATTCTCCGCATTCTTCAACTGCATGAAATGTAGTATTGCTTTGCATTCTTGCTTAAAACTGTTGCATCTATTGTGAATATTTGCTTCATCACAGCTTACTGCTTCGCATGATCATTGAGTTACATCCGGCTTTCTGCATATCGCTTTGCATTTTGCCCCCCTGCCTGTGGGCATGCCTGCGGGCACATCTTTCTGTTCGTCTCGCCTGTTTGTCTAAGTCTTCGGCCTTGTCAAAAATGGGTCGTCTCTGGGCTTTGACATTCACTCCCGTCACTCCTTGACTTCCGAGTTCTGTCAAAGAGGGGCAACTGTAGACACCTCATTTTTGACCGACCTTAAGACTCAAACGTCACCGATTGAGCACTTGGTGATGTTGTATATTGTGCTCGTTCTGAGGTTGCGGAGTCACGGCTGCGAGCCTTGCCTCCGGACTTCCGGACTCTTTTATGCTTTGCCTCGGTTTGCGAACCAGGCCTTGTTTTCTTTGTTTTCTCTTCCCGAAGGGAGGGAGAGGTCTCGTAGATCATCTCTCAGTGGCCGTAGGCTACGTTTCATGGTCGTAGGCCATTTTTCCCGTTTGGAGCCCGGTTTCCAGTTTTCGGAGCCGTCGGCCGTGTGCCTCAGTTCGGGACCGCCTAACTACCTCCGTTTGCTCCGGTTTTTGGCACACACCTTGTTTCCTCCCTTTTGAGGGACACTGTGGCCCGAGAGACCAACTCCGTGGTCGAACGCCACTTCCGGTGCCTAACAGCCTGTTTTCGGGACCCCGAACTGCATGTTTTGGGCCCCGAACCTTCGTTTTGCATCCGTCTTGGTCCATTTTTGGCAGGGACCTTATTTTCATTGTTAGAAAGGTTGTAGGAGGGTGGGAGACCAGCAATTTTTTTGAAAAACTAGTTTTATTTCTTTATCGCTCTTCATCGCCCGTTTTCTTCACTAGGAAGTTGGTTTTTCCCATTCCCGGGCCACTTTTTCTGACTTTCCACCACACCATTGTGTTGTACACACCTAGGAGGCCACCAATATGGGTAGGCCGGCCAGCAATTACTCTTGACCCTTTTGAACCCCTCTAAAAAGCTGGTTTTTCTCTCTCCTGGTTCACATTTTCTGGGTTTTGACCATACAGCTGTGTTACACTCATCTGGGAGGCCACCTTTTTGGGGTGGCCGACCAGCAATTCTTGTTGACCCCTTTGACCCCTGGTCGGCCGACCAGGGGAGCCCTTTTGAACCTGGCCGGCCATTTTTGTCCCTCCTGGTGCATTCCAGCTGTGCCAGCTGTTTTGCACCAGACCCTCTATCCGAGGGTCTGTCCTTTTGGAGGGCCATTTGAATTGGTTTTTCCCCCTCTTTTTTTTTTGGCTTCTCTCCTCTATAAAGCCAACACTTGAGCTTCATTTCTAAGGGTTAGAAAAACCAGCTGGAGCATTTGCATACAATCCTCCATATCTCTCTCATCCAAGCCTCAAAACACCCTTGTTCTTGCACCATCTACACACCAACTCATAGCCTACCACCTCCATCCTCCATTCCAACACCTTGAGGCTGATTTTCAGAGGTTAGGAGCTCATTTTCTTGGACCAAAAGTTGCTGCATTGCTGTGCTACAAGGCTAAGTCCTCTTTTCCCATTTTCTAGCCTTATTTTGCTTCATCTCTTAGCCCCTTTTGCTTACATTTTTGGGTTTCAACCTAAACTGTAAAGTATCTTATTTTGAGCCCCTCTTCAACTTTGTTGAAGGGCTCTTTGCTTTTTGAGACCATCTGCTGCCCCTTGTCCTTTATCTCTCTTTTAAGGCTATTTTTGCATCATATTTTAGCCTTACTTGTGAACATTTTCGAGATTTGGTATAAACTGGAAAAAATCTTGTTTTGACCTCCTCTTTAAGTTTTCTTGAGGTCACTTTTCTGTTTGGAGTCATCTCCTTCCTTGCATGCTTCATTTCCTCATGCTTTGAGCCATGCATTTGAGCATTTGCATAAGTCTTGTTTTGGCCTCTTAGCCACTGAAATCCAGTGGATTTTCAGTGGCTTTGATGAGGTTTTGAGCTTTGAAATCATAGAGGGGTGACCCTCTCACCCCTCATTCTCTTTACTAGCATGTTTGGCCTTCCAAAGGGACCCTATTTTGCATGCATTGGAGTCTTATTTTAGGCTTTATTCTGAGGGTTTTGAGGTCTGCCTTGGCTCTGTCCGAGGCCCTTTTGGCCATATTTTATGTCTATGATGCATGTGTAGAGAAATCTCATTCAAGGCCTTTCCAAGAGGCCTTTCTTTGCATGTTTTCGAGACTGATTCCAGGGCCTATTTGGTGGGTTTCGAGGCTGTCATAACCCATTTCCAGAGTTGGTTTAGTCTTGCTAAGTGTCTATCTTGTATGTGCTTAATAACCCCTTGTATGGCCCTCTAAAGGAGCTCATCATTTTGGCATGCATTGGCTGCATTTCAGTGATTATTTGGACATATTTTGGCATGTTTTATTCACTGATTTTTTTTGGTTTGATGAGTTCTCATATGCTTCATGTACATGCCATGTAAACCATGTTTGCTAGTCAAAGTTGCATGCTATTTTAGTCCATCATGCTAGCATCTTTTGGTAATGCTTTGAACTAGAAATGTTCATGTTTTGGGACTGCCTTGGCTCTGTCTTTGTGCTGCATAGTCAAATAATACTTTCTTTGTATAGCTATAAGTCAATACATGTGCCTAGTTTTGAGTTTCGGGACCATTCCATGCATTGTATGACATGTATCCATGATTCGGGATCATTTTGCATCATGTTTCAGTGCTGGAATTTGCATGTCTGTATGCCATATTTCATGCCTTGCCATGCCTTGTTAGAGTGGCATTTGGTGCCTTTGGTTCGGTCCTCGGTTTGCGTGCATGTGTGCATGCATTTCGGTTGCCTCATTTTCATCTCATGGCTACTGGTGTGAGTATGGCTGAGGTCCACTCATATTGGTGTAAGCCCATATTGCATTGTGTATGCCATCTTAGTCTATAGCATTATGTATGCCAGGTTGTATGTTAGAGCATTGTGTATGCCATGTTACATCGAGCATCGTGTATGCCATTTCATAGCATTGCGTATGCTAGGTTGCATGTTAGGATTGCATTCATGCATGTCATGCATATTGCTTTGTGTTTGGGATAGGAGTTAGCCCGAGCACGGGAGACGAGGGACGTTTCGTACTCCGAGTGACGGAACGTGTCTCAATTCCCGGTCGCCGACACTCCAAATTAACCATCATGGAATCTAGGCCTTGTTATGTTTTCATGTGCATTCATTTCATATTAAATCGTGCAAATTCGACCCCTCGGCCATCATGCATCGAGATGCGTGATTGATGGCACAAGAATTGAGGCAAGCATACATATGTGAAAATACATTGCCATGCCCCCTTCTTGCTCTCTGTTGCAGCAAATCAGAAACCGGCAGTCTTTTGGAGCTTCGTGCAATATTCCAGGCTTAATTGTAAACGGAGGCCAATTGGGGAATCGCAATGGATTTCCGCGCAAAGCAACTCAAGCATGCATCATCCATCATCCGGAGCAGAGCTGAGGCAGTCCATAGGCTTGCATGCTAGTTTACTGCTTTCCTAGTTAAATTTGTTAATTAATTAGGGTTTTATATTTATTCGAACTGTATTATTTATTTGGATTGTATTATTTATTTGGACCCTCCGAGCGAGGGCACAATTGTAATAAGTGTGCGTGCGTGTGATGTATGTCTTCCAACCCCACATCTTTCTCCCTTTTATTTACCAGCTTATGATGGTTAGATTAGGGCATGTTTCAATTAGCATACAGTATGATAGCATGTTTGCATTCATTCATCTATTTTGCATGCATCGGGCTCAGCACATCATACTCACTGCATTGTATTTTAATTTCGAGTTGAATACATGTTAGCTGTAGCATTTCATATGCCATGTTTAGAATAGCCGAGCCTGCTATAGTTGCATTGTTGTATGTGTTGCATTAGGCATTTCTGTATAGTTAGGATCATGCATGGATTTCTAACATAGCTTCTGTTTTGGCTTGGAGTACTCGGTAAGTTTTATGCTTTAGCATCCTTGCATGCGTGTGAGTGACTGCCATGATAGTATGCTTACCATGAGGCTATGTGATTATGTGATATAACTGCCTGAATGCCTGTGGGTGAAGGTTGGGTTATTTGGATTGGAACAATTCATTCATTGTGAGTTTTAAGCCCACTAGATAGTGGCAAAATCATGTTTTCTAAGCCCACCCAAGGGTGGCAAAATCTGCATTTTAAGCCTACTTGCGAGTAGCAAACCACTTTCAAAAATAAACAGGAAATGCTTTGTTCCAATTCAGGCGACCCAGTCTATACTTGTATGATGTGCGCATCACATAGTAAATCTAGGCTAATAACCGGAATAAGAACGCATAATGTTTTCAAAACTAGATATCATGGTTAGTAGAGGCCGATCTTTGATCGGGCGAGCGAGGGTGCTCACGAAGTGACCTTCCCCAATCGTACCCAAGTTCCCGAGCCGAGGCAACTTTGGTGATGACGGACACGTGTCCTTAGGCACGAGTCAGGGTTTCCTAAATTTCCCAAAATAAAATATTTAGGTGGCGACTCTGTATCTGGCAAAGCAGTCCATGTTTGGCACTTCTTTCAAAAATCTGTTTTCTCAAAATGATTTGCCGGATTTGGACTCTTTGGTTCAGATTGAGAACCGTGACAATTTGAGTCCGAACTGTAGTGAGCCCAAAATGAACAGAACGGGACTCATCCTCCCGGGGCATTCGGGGACGTCTACACTGAGATTACAACTCAGTGGTTCTCAAATCAACACAATTATCACACAGATACTTCAATCTGTCATTTTACGGAAATTTTATCCCCGGGATCGGCACCCATGTATACGCACGATTTTGGGACTTTGACCCTAGACACACAGGCCAACTTAATTTCAATGGAGTCCATTCCCTATCTCCTCCCAAACATAGAGTACATCCTCTTTCTCCGCCCAAACATCATACATATACAATGCATTTAAAACTCAGTCATATTCAATGCCAACCAACATGAGATTAGTTTCAATTCACCTAATCCGTATGCAATTTCTACAACAATTATAACTATCGTCCACCGATAGCCTAATACAAATATTTCTAAACAGATAATCAATCTCAAGACAGATAAATTGTTCAAAATTCTATAGGTGAGAGATAATACATATTTAGCTTCACCACTTATCAATACATCCAACCAATTTTACATTTACAATACCAATCCCATTCATTTATACAAAATAACTATTGGGACCATTTTAGGGCAAACTCCCCCTTTTTCCAAATATCACTCCAAGTGCCAAAATCAACCATTTTGCCACCATACAACCTTATATTTAACCTCATAACCATTTTCACAACATATACATAAAACCCCCTCTTTTTATTTCACACCCAAACCTTAGGTTTGTTCATAACACACCCAAAGCCCACCATTGTTACACAATAACCAAATAACTAAGTTAACAACCATATGAAAGTGTAAAAAAATCCCTATCTCAAGTGTAGAAGCCCAAATAAGGAGTGGAGAAACTTCAAAAATGTTGAAACCAAACTCTATTCAGATGTAATAGTAGCCCTTGAGATGCTCCACCTTTTTATCAAAGGGAGTAAGGTAGAGAGATCCTTAGATCCTAGTGGATTTGTAGAGAGAAGTCAGATTTTAGAGAGAGAATGAGCTGGTCTAGGGTTTTTGAGTGAAAAGATATCAAAAAGTGATGTAAAAAGGTGCTGCTGCAAACTGATATACGCGAGGCTCGCTCGAGCGCAAGAGTTGTCGCTCAAGCGACCAGACACAATAAGTGGCCTCGCTCGAGCGCAAGAAGCGTTGCTCGAGCGTAGAATACATACTCCCAGAAGTTTTACAGACATATATCGTTGCTCGAGCACAAGAAGCCTCGTTCAAGTAAGGAACACTATCCTCCCAGTATCTCTGTAGGCCTACAAAAATACTGGGATCTCACAAAGCTAACGTGAGCCAAGAAGCAAATTTTTAGACAACAACAATTTGACCAACTAGTAACCAACCTATTCCAAACATGCCCAAGACAGTCCGATACTCAAACTCAAAGGGGAAAGGAGGGAAAAAGACATGAATAGCAATATTAAACCACGAAACCCGAGTCCGAAATACAACAAAGGTCGGGTCAAAACCGGAATCGCTATAGATCTACATCAGATCTGAGTAAATCTACTCATCTTCTTTGTCAGAAGCATATCTTCTTCACCGTCAGTGAGGGTGAAATAAGGAGTCAGTGGTCGATGGTTGTCGGTGAACCTCAGTCGATGGTAGTCATTGATTGCCGGTGACTATATATCAGAAAAAGAAAGAGAAGCAGCAAGATGTGGTTACCTGTTGACGATCGCTGGAAATAAGAAAGAGAAAGTGGCAAAGAAGAACAAAGGCAGAGAAGAAAAAAATGTTACAAAACTTTTGGGTATAAATAAAAAGTTATGGGACTAAATAAGCCACACCTTTTTCAAAGAGAATTTCTTGATAATTTGCACTTACTTTTTTTCTACCTCACATAGCTTTCCAAGTAAATTTCCAACATAATCACTATATGAATGACTTTTTTAAGTGGGAAATTTCCAAAATTTCTTTGTTGTAACCCAATTCAACAAATGGGTCTGGGTCAAACCAATGCTAACTTTATTATTATATACTTTTTTGGTAGTTAAAATAAAAGAAAATTTAGTGAAAATCACATTTTATGTATTTATATCCTAATTATTTCATACGATATTCTTATATTTTAATAATTCTATTATTTTCAAAATTTGATTCATAAAATTTTAACTCTTTTATTTGAGGTCTTTCATGAACAATTTTACTCTTATAAATATTTTTTGAACCCTTAGCAACTTGATATATGTGCTTATGGTGTGCGCTAATTTGAACTATTTTAAACTATATGTATATTAAATTTTAAAATTTTATTTTTCGATAAAATTTATATTTTTGAAACCTATTTAATGAGATCTATTAAACAAGATCTCATTTGAATATATAATTATGTAAAATAAAAATATTTGAATTTGAATTTGATAGTGTAACTGTTCACATTGAAATTATAATTATCAATATAAGATGATTTCATTCATTCAATTTCGTATTTGTTCAAATTCGATTTCTATATTAAAATTCTACATTCTCTCAATTTTCATTGTGAATGTTAATATACCACACATTCAAAATACCATTCACATTTGAAATATAAATGTTGACAATGACAACTGACACAACATGAATGTTCAAAATACCATGACAAGAAAAATATTCACGAATTTTATGATGTGAACATTTACAAAATCATGAATAAAAGATAATGAGGATATTCACATGATTATGACATGGAAAATGCTCACGGATTCCATGATGTGAACATGTGCAAAAATCATAATGCACAATGTGAATATTCAAAAAAATATATAATTGATACACAATGAGAACATGCATTAAAAAAAAATTAAAAAAAGAAGAAGAAGAAGAAGTAATCAAAAGCTAAACATCATACTTGATACGATATGATGATCAACAACCTAAAATATTTTGCAAAGACACACAGGTTGTGTGTTTCACATAGTTACACATTTACAACCCACCAAAATTCCACCTATGGTCTTTGATATTTTTGTTGGGGATTCGAGATCCCGTCCAAGACCTTCTAGAAATTATACAAGTAGAAAAAAAAAACACACACACACACACACACACCAACACCAAAGGAGACACAATATTTAACGTGATTCGGCCTCAATGTCTACATCCACGGGAGAGTAACTGGTTATCACTATAACAATGGAGATTACAAAGAGATTTACACAACAGATGAGGAGACTCTCTCACTCAACTCCCACTGAGCTCCCCCTAACACACAGAGGGAGCTCCCATCTCTCACACAAAGGGACTCTCTATCTCACTCTCACATCTTTCGTCTTTCAGTTTTCTCATATTTCTCTCTACTCTCTCTTTCTCTATTTGTAACGCCCCAAAATAAATAAACATTCTACACCTGTATAATATTACTAACATATGGAACACAACAACAATATGATTACACAACATCATTTTCCAACACGTGCCGCAATACATTCATTTAGTCCTACAACATGAATTCTTATTATAATGAATAAAATTAAACTATTACAGGTTAATGCCTTAGAAGCTACAAATTTCTAGGGCCACACCTGGAATAATTCAAACATTTCTCAACCAAACCTCATTTTAATTAAAATCTTGCAACCATTCCAATTTCTTCTTTTTTCATAAAAAGAACACCAAAAACCCTAGTTTTTTTATTAACTTTTGAGAAATCCTTTAAAACCCAATTTTCTTTAAAAACTCATAACACAACAACTACTAGGTTACCAATCCCAAACCATACCCGAAAACAAGTCCTTTTTTCCCAAATTTGTACATCAATAAATATATATCCAAAACTACTTTTTCGAAAACCCATAACTAACATGAATAACAAATAACGAAGCTAAACAATATGCACATCATTAAGAAAAACCCAACCTCAACTCCGGAAGAGAAGAAAGTCTCCAAGCCCCAAAACTCAACGTGAACAAAGACATGAACTTCTCAGATTCAAACGAAGCTCTCAATGTAATCTATCTTTTCTCCAAAGGACAAAGGTGTGGAGATCAAGGGTAATGGTGTATTTGAGGTTTAAAGGTGAGTTTTAGAGAGAGATAGAGTAAATCTAATTAACTAAACAAAGCAATTAAATGGCCTCGGGAAGCGAGGGATGCATGCTCGGTTTCTCCACCCGAAAAGCCACCGCCTTGCCACTGAATGCCTCTGTTTGCACATATTTGAACACCAACAGTGCTGCCAACTCCCAGAACTTCTCTACTCCCCTTTTCCATCACACTGAGCAACTTTCTTCATTGATGGCCGGTCTGCTACCAATGGTGGCCGTCAGCTACCATTGGTGGCCGGTCGACTACTGCTGGTGGCCGTCGACCACTATTAGTGGCTGGTCGGCTACCCATGTCCAAAACTTTCTTTTTTGCTATAACAGAGAGCAAATAGAGGCAAAGCAATGTATTCTCAAGGAGTGTTTGTACTGTTAAGCTCCTTATCATCACACAAGTTCAAAGGAGTATAACTCTTGGCCCTCAAACCATCAACCAAGCAATTTTCATGCATGATAGCTAAGGAACCAAGTTGGTACAAGCTTAATGAATGCACAAACAAGACCAAAACAACCATCACCCTATCATCCATGATCAAGGGTGATGTAGACCAAGGAAAGTGGCACATTTTATCACTTTTGAGTATGAAATGTCCCATTTTCCTTGCGTTCGAATTAACGTCCGATTCGAACACATGCAATGCAACACAAAAGATGGTTATCTTGCTTCTTTTACTTACCATTTTGTTTACTCATTTTACATTACCGATTCATTCTTTAATCAATTAAGTCCATTGTGAATGTCTTCTAAAGCAAAAAAAGTGTCAACCAAGGGGTAGTTCAAGGTATCAGGGAAGCTTCATGCCGTTGGTAATGAACCCTTAAAAGAGGATTAAACCATTAAGCATGAGCCTCGACCTTAAGCTTAAACAACCCTAAGGTTGAAACAACCCTCAAAACAAATGAAAAAGTGAAGCAAAGAGAGAGGTTGCAGTGGAATTAGGCATGAAAAAGCAATAAAACATGTAACCAAGGCACACAAATGATGCTTAAAGCCTAGAAACACTAAGCTAGTGAAGGAAGTTACACCACAACTATACAATACAAAACTCAAATGACCCAAATAGCCCAAAACAGAGCTAAAGCAGGTAAAAACAAAGGCAAAAACATGCTGGACTAAAGCTAAGTCAGGCTAGAAAAACATGCTAACATGTGAGGCTAACTAGGCATGCAAGCAAGACATAAGGAGGGGAGGCTAACCCCCCCCCCCCCCAATTTTGGACTTCAAAAGAAGGTTTTTGTCACTGAAAAATCTCTGAATTTCAGTGGTTAAAAAGGCCCAAAAAGTTTGATTTGAATGTGATGAAAAATGGTGCAAAAGTCTAAACAATTAAGAACAAGAAGGGTAGACTACCCCTTTACACAAAATAGCCTCAAACCATCACTTTAAGCCTCAAAAAACAGATTTTTTTTATAGTTGAAAACCAGCCCAAAAACAGTTGAAAAAGATAGGAAAATAAGTATGCACAATAAGCTTAAATAAGGTAAGTGCTCTACCTTTGAAGCAAAGCACAATTTAGGCACAAATCCAAACTCAAACCTCCTTCCAAAGCTCAAACAAGACTCCAAGGGACCTCAGCTCAATGGTGGTCAAGTTTGGTTAAGGGTTGGTGTGCAAAAGTGTAGAGAAATTAGGCTTTAAGGCACAAAATAATAAGAGAGAGAGAGAGAGAGAGTGTGTGAGAGAGAGAGAAAAAAAATTCTAGAGAGAGAGAGAGAGAGAGAGAGATTTTTGGTCTAAAATGTCTAACCCTCCAAAATGGGGGAGGCACCCCCCTATATATAGAAAATCAAGTCTTGAGCTTAGATATATCTCACCATACACGTGTATGAAGATGCAGCGCAGTGAGCAACAATTGGCACAGCTGGCAAACAAATATTTGGAAAAAGGGACCAATGGCCGTCGGCCACCACTAGTAGCCGATAGTCACAAGCCATGGCCGACAGGTCACCCTCTCTTCCAAGCTAGAGGCAACAAGCTCCAGGTCCAAAAACATGCACAAAATAGATAAGGTTAGAGGCTCAAAGACAAGGCGTTCCGCCAAGGACTTCAGGTGTTCAAAACGAACAGAAACAAGCACAATTATCGAGTGCACAAACGATGACGTCCACGTCTTGAGGACGGTCAAAAATGGGGTGTCTACAGTTGCCCCTCTTTGACAAAACTCGAAAGTCATGAAATGATGTGAGTGAATGTCAAAGCCCAGAGACAACCTATTTTTGACAAAGCCGAAGACTTGGACAAACAAACAAGCAAAACAAAGAACCGTTGCGCCCGTAGGCTGCCTACGTATCCCTTTGCAAGGAATCAAACCAACGTAGTTCTAGGGCAAAATGCAAGTGATATGCACAATCCAAGACATAACTTATGATCATGCAATGAGGCTGTAATGAAACATCTAGATGCAAGTGTTATGCAAAGAAATGCCACACTTAAACTGAAACAAGGTACAGCAAACCCAAACATAAACAGAAGTAAGTAAACATGAACCAAACCACATTTCATGTAGAAAGGATGTAAGAAAATTATGCAAACTCAACTACGCATCATGCAGGAAAGGCAAAGAATAACACAACTGTCGAGCACACCCGAGGTGTTAAACAAGATCCTAACGCGTTGCACGCGAAAGGAGAGAAGGGATGGTGTGAACACCGGGACGCGCCTGACTGTTCTAAACCAAAGGGAACGGTGATAAACGTCAAAGCGCATCCAAACATTTATAACCGAAACAGGGAGTGGTGATAAACATCGGAACACGTCCAAATGATTTTAACTAAAACAGGGAGTGGTGATAAACATCGGAACACGTCCAAATGCTTTTAACCAAAATAGGGTACGGTGGTAAACATCGAAACACGTCTAAATACTTTTAACCAAAACAGGGGGTGGTGGTCAATATCGAAACACATCCAAATGCTTTTAACCAAACTAGGGGGTGGTGGTAACATCGGCACACATCCAAATGCTTTTAACCAAAATAGGGGGTGGTGGTCAACATCGGAATATGTTCAAATACTTTTAACCAAAACAGGGAGTGGTGGTCAATATCGGAACACGTCCAAATGTTTTTAACCAAAACAGGGTAAATCAAAGAACAGGAATGGTCTCACCTGGAATTCCTCCGAATGAACCGTACATACAATGTCGTGCCTACATAAGAAAGAAACTTAACAAGCATAACATAATAAGAGTGCATGTTCTATGTAAGACGAACAAAGCATGTTCTATGCAAATGTCATAACAGCATGTTCTACGCATGTTCTATGCAAAAATAGAAAAAGGCATATGCTGTGCAACAATGGAGGGATGCACATTCTATGCAACAATGGATTGAATAGCAACTTTCGATTTACCTCTCGGAAGAGTTGCAATATGTTTCAAAAGGATACACCTCGTTCATACTGAGTATCACACACCAAAGATACGGTTTGGAGCTTCCGCAGAGATAATTTGAGCTTGAAAGTGAACCTTTCTTGCACTTTCTTGAGCGCCAAGACACAAAACAGCAAAAAAACTCAAAGGAGGAGCACTGGAAGACTATCAGCCACCAGAGAGAGGTATCGGCCACCTGTCGGCCACACCTGAAGGTTGTTGGCCACGAATGGTGGCCGGTAGGCCACTGATGGCAAGTCAGGCTATTTTGGTCTTTTTGCATTCGGGTCTTTAAGTATAGGCACCCAAACATCATTTCCACACACCCCCATTGCCGAAAATCATCCCTCTTCCATTCTAGACCATTCTTCCCTCTAGATCTAAGCGTTATACGCGTTTTCCAATGCCCCACACGAAGTTGATTCGCCAGAACCTTTTGATTTCCTTCATTTTTAACCGATTGAAAACTGATTTCAGTGTTTTTTTCTTCATTTTCACCACTTGAGGTTTGTTTCCCTCAAGTTTCTCTTGGGTTCGGCGCCTTTTTCCAAGCTTTGACTTTTTCTCCCATTTTCTCTCTCCTAGGGTTGACTTTTGGCATTCTCCACCCATTTTGCTCATTTTCGCCCACTTTCTCACCTCCTTTCTAGATGGCAGATGACATCCCCCATGACGAAGTTTCTCCAGGGATGAAGGCAGATCCCAAGCATGTACCATTACCACCGAAGGTTAGACCCTTTGACCCTGAAACATATCACCCCGAGGTGCATGTGCTACCACCTGATACTATTTGTCATTTCAGAGGTTTTGCATGAGGCGTAAGCATGATCTATACAAGAAATACAAGGTACTTGGCGCACTGGTAGAGAGGTGGTGGGACACCACCAACTCTTTCCACTTCTCTACTGCGGGAAACATGACGATGACTCCCTTTGACTTTGCTATACTCACCGGCATCGAGGTAGGGGGTCGGCCAATCCCTTATAACACATACATGGGCGAGTGGGAGGCTACCTGGATCTACCTGCTGGGGGAACGCCCACCTCTCTTTCGATTCGGGATGGTTCGATATACCTGGTTTACGGATCATTTCAAAGGGACAGAGCCAGGGACCCTAGAGGAGATCAAGTAGTACGCCTGAGGCTTCTTGATGTTCCTCTTTAGCACCACTTTGTTCACCGACAAGGCGAACACTGTCGGCCTATATCTTTTGAGTGCCTTGGTAGACTTGTCTCGGGTCCGGCTTTATGATTGGGGTGGCACTGGCCTCGCTACCTTGTACGGCTACATGAGCTCGACATCCTGCAGGAGCGAGAACAGAGTCGGCGGTTACTAGAGAGCCTGGGAGGTATGCTTTACTTTTCTACTTTACTTTTCTGCTTTACATTTCCTATCGTGTTTTCTGCTTTGCACTTTTTGTACACTGCACACACATAGTCTGATCTCTGCTTTGCATTTGTACTTTCTGTACACTGCACTATACATTCTGCTTTCTCCATCCTCCCTGTATTATGCATTCTTTGCACATTGCACACATATTCTGCTTTTCGCATTGTCTGTGTTTATCTGTTGTATATTCACTGTTGCCCTTTTGCTTTTTGCTGCTATGGGTATATGCATATTTTCCGACCCTTGCCCCAGAGCCAGAGGTGGAGATGCCTCTTGTTGTACCTTACTCTCATCGGTACGACGATAGGTGTGTGAGAAGGACCAGGGAGACCTTCTTATTCTTCCACCGGTATTTTGACACGGTGACTCCAGCAGTGGTAATTCAAAACTCACAGTTATTTCTACTTTACTTCAGCTCTGATTCATATTGCATATCTAATGGCAACTAACAATCTGTGTATTTGCTGTCTGCAGATCTCGTGGCAGCCCTGGGCGACGATGTCTGAGGGTGTTAGGTATCAGTTTGCTGGAGCTTAGGGCGCTTCCTGTTACCGGCTTGTACTCAAGTGACCGGTAGGCCGAGCCTGGTTCTTAGGCTAGCGCTTCCTACGCCAAACCTTAGGTTTGTCATTGCAGGCGGTTCCCATGCTACCTCCGCCATCCATGTGGGCTACAGAGAGTCTCCCCTCTCAAGAGGTGATCGACTTTACACGAGGCATGGATGCCGACTACTTTCTTGGAGAGGGGAACTATGCGACATATATCCAGATGCATCTTATGCCTCCATTGACGGGTACTCGTGCTCGTGTAGGGAGAGCAGCTGATGTCCCTTCAACGAGCAGGGCTCGAGCACCGAGGAGCAAGGCTAGAGGGGTGTCCTCCGTCAGACAGGGCTTCGGTTGGCCTGAGCTTCCGACCGAGCTGACATGTTGGTGACACACTAGAGAGGCCTATCAGATTCCTATTGAGCCTGCACCAACCAGGCATAGATATGTCAGAGCGCCTGATTCACCTCCGGTATGCACTACAGTGCTCATTTTTTCCGTTCTCGCTCAGATACTCAGATATTCATTCCTTCTGGATATTGATCATTCCCAATACATTTGCAAGCACCCCGCAGGGTATGTCGAGGGATTGCTCGAGATGTTAGCCTCATTCGAGAGCATGATATTGAGGAGAGAGGCATTGCTCGGCTTCTACGGCATTTAGGTACTTTCTTCAGTTTTCTTACATTCCAGTCATCAAATTTCGGCTAACACACTGAAATTGACATTTCAACTGAACACTTCCCCATACTGTACTGATACACTGCTTCTATAGATCACATTTGACACACTGTATTCACACACTGTATCTGACCTCTGCATCACATCTGATATACCTGTTGTGACTAATATGAACTATCCTTTTAGGTTCCACCCGTACTGATGGGACCAGCAGTACCTGCAGCACCAGCACCTGCGGTGCCCCTTCCGGCAACAGAGAGTAGAAGAGACAGGCTCCGACACACTGCCGAGGGAGATGTCGTGGTCGAGATCAGAGGAGCCCTTCAGAGCCTATCATGAGCGATGATGATGATAACACCAGCGAGACCGAGAAGGCTGTGGGTCAGCACGCCAAGTCATTCGAGAGCGGAGATGATGATGCTAGCTCGGGTTCTGCTAGTGGAGATTATGCTGAGCTAGGCTACGAGGTAGAGAGCAATAATGACTCTAGTTCAGATTCTGGTTCAGATGGAGGTACAGACAGCGGCGTTGACGGAGACAGCTCTAAGTCCATACCCAAGAAGAGACGAAGAGGGCCTCTCGAGACTGAGATAGCTGGCGCTAATTTATATGTTTTTGCTTAGTTTCTTTTTGCTAGTAGTGTTAGCACATTGTACATTTTAGACAGTTTTATTTTCTCTAAAAACTTGTACTTATTGTAAAAAAAGTAACCGTGATTGGAATGAAAACCAGCTTTTTGTATGAAAAAGTGTTGTATTTTGCATCCTGAGCACCACACTGCATAAAAACAAGATTGATGGAAATTGAACACTGCACATTGTATTGGCATTTTCTTAATCAGGTAATGAACCAACCAACACTTAACAAACAGAGTAAAACAACTCGATAAACAGCCAACAATAACAACTCGTTAAACAAAACGATACAAATACAACTCCATAAGCAAAACAAATACAACTCGATAAACAAATTGAAACAAAACGACTCAACAAAACTAACCAAGACAAGACGACACAACGCACAAAGAGTAGAACAAAACTCAGGTTCTCAGCACTCCCGACATACAGGTTGACCACAAGACAAACCAGGAGGCCATCAGCCATGAACAGAGGTTATCGGCCACCAGTGGTAGCCAATCGGCTACAAAAGGTGGTCGGTCGGCTACCAGCACTGGCCGGCTGGCCATCAGTGCAAGGGACCTCCAAATTGTTGCCACCTATCTTCCACTCAGTGCCTTATCTTCTACAAAAGCTGGGACTTCGTAGTTTCTTCATTCCAGCTCTGTTTTTGCCACAAATGGAGCCAGTCTTTACCGAAAAACTTTCAAGTTGGATTGCAACTTTAGATGGCTCGGAAAAAGTGGATTTTCGAGGTTTCGAGATAAATGCACTATTCCCGCTAAGTCGTTCTCTACTGTGTTTTCCGTTCCTTCATGTCGCGGCTAGGTGTTGAAACCCTGTTACACATGTGTTTAGTTTTAGGGGACAAGAGATATGCCCTACAATTGAAGAATTCCAAGTTCTGATGGAATCCCGGCATGATGAGGAAATCTTGTCTCCGTCTCATTTTGGTCACATCCAAGCTTTAGAAAGGATGTGGGGGCTCACTTTACATGAAGCTCGATCCTTAGTTCACAACGGAGAGCTGGACATTCCCAGCCTTATTCATTGATTTTCTAACACCGGTGACGGTAGTGACCGTCTTTGGCAGAGTTTTCGGCAGCATGCCCTCTATTTGGGTATGTTGGCTCATTTTCTTCTTGCCTCGGGTTTCAGAGGGTCTAGCATTCGCTTGATCGAAGTAGCCCAAGGCTTAAAAGAGGGGAAGAGCTGCATTAGCTTAGCACTGGCAGAGACTTTGATAGGCTTAGACGCCTTCTATCGGTGAGAGACAAACAAATTTGCGAGAAGTCCATTACTTTTGCAGGTAATGTTTCCCATCCTATCTCACATGTGTTTCTCACATCACTCAGCACTTAGGCTCTGTTTTTTTCTCAAAAACCCTTTCTCACTTTTTCTCTCCATATACACTTCTCTATTCTTTAATCTCTTTTATCTTTCATCCCTCCCTAGATATGGCTCATGGACAGGTTGAAGGTAGTGGACCCTTGCTCTGTATATTCAGCACGAGGCTATTTCTTTCACCAACGGCTAGTTGATTTCCCAAATGAGGGGTGGTGGTGCCACTGGATGTGCAACAGGTCTGCTGTTGACATTGCTTGGCGTTGCCCCTAACTTGATCTGCCCGAGATGAGCTACAGCATGACTCGATAACGCGGCATTCAACTGATTGGCCTAACACACTGTGTATTCTACTTTCCGTTCCGGTTTAGGCGTCAGTTCGGACATGACCAAACTTGCCCAGAAGAGGGGATAGAGTACCCGGCTTCATTTCCAATCCAAGGCTCACAATTAGCTCGATATCCCATTGCAAGGAGGACAAGAGAACTTCTGGCTCCCACTCCCAATTTCATTTGCGCCCTTTCTAGCAAATGCCTGGCTTGGCTTGAAGATAAGGTGCAAACTGGGCCTACTTTAGCATCTGAGCCTTCCACAAGCTCAGGGAGGGGACGCAAGAACACCTGATTTATCTATGCCCCAAGTTCATTACTTTGATCTGTACTTTCAAGTTTTCCTTTTGAATGTAATAAAAAAGCAACTTTGATGTGTATCGAGAGTTGGAGAACTCTGTATTGAAATCAATGAAATTGAAGTTGTGGGTACCGAAAATTTTCCTTTTGGTCCAAAAATGGTCCAAGTTGTAAAAAGATTAATTTGAACAAAATCAACTTTTATTAAAACTTTTCAAAACTATTTTCGATAAGGATCACTACTGGACACACATGGAATCTATCCTCGAGATGTACAACTCCGAATCCAAAAATGGAAAGTTCCTCCTTGACTAAATAGCACTACTCAACACTGTAATCAACTCTTTTCTCAAGGCAAGGATCACAACCGAACTTTCAAATGACGAACAGACAAAGATGCCTTGATCAAACACATGGACACAGTTGATTCGGAGGTGTTTATGGCCGGACTTCAGAATGAAGTTGCCTACATATCCCGAAGATGAGAATCAGACCTTACGTAGTTCGGTTCAGGTTCACTCGGGTATTAACACTCTCCTTTTGCGCTCTAACTTTTGCCAAGGCCGCCCTTTCTGGGTTTTCAACCTTACGAGCTCAGTTTTTCTTATTTCAAATTTTTTGTGCTCTAACTTTTGCCTAGCTCGCCCTTCTGGATTTTCGGCCTAGCGAGCCTCTCAAGGATAGTATTTCTTTAACTTGTCCATCTTAATCGGTTAGGAAAATTCTAGGCCATCTGGGTCCATAAGAATGAAAGCTTCACCCGACCAGATTGATTTGATGATGTAAGAACCAGTCCAATTAGGTCTGAACTTGCCCCTAAGGTCATGGATGGGAGCCCGGTTGTCTTTCAGCACTAAATCCCCCTCTTTAAGATTCTGAGACTTAACTTTCTTGTTGAAAGCCCTCGCAATCCTTCGTTAATATCCTTGAACATGGTACAGTGCTTTCAGCCTCCTCTCACCAAACAGCATTAGTTCCTCGAACCTGCTTTGCTACCAATCTGCTTCAGCTATTTGACAGTCAGCCATAACCCGTAGCAACGGAACCTCTATTTCAATCGGCAGAACAACTTCCATCTCATAAACAAGAGAATACGAAGTTGCTCCAGTAGATGTCCAAATCGAAGTTCTGTAGCCCCAGAGAGCAAATGGCAATTTGTCTGGCCAGTCCCTATAAGTCTCAACCATTTTCTGCAAAATGTGTTTGATGTTCTTGTTGGTAGCCTCAACAGCTCCGTTGGTTTGCAGCCGATACCTTGATTACTTATGAAAAGCCACGTTGTATTTCTCTAACAAGTCGATCACTTCTCTTTTGAAATTGGAGCCATTGTCTGAAATGATCTCATTTGGGACCCCATAATGACAAATGATGTTATTCTTGATGAACTTGGCTACATACGACGCTTTCAGCATTGCGTAGGACTGAGCTTCCACCCACTTTGTAAAGTAGTCGATTGCCACCAAGATATACTCATGCCCATTTGACCCTTTCGGGGTAACTGCCCCAATAACATCAATTTCCCATAATGAAAATGGCCATGGTGAAATCATGTTATACAGCTTCGACAGCGGGATATTCATGCGATTTGCATGAATTTGGCATTTGTGGCATCACTAAACAAAACTGATACAATCCTCCTCCATGGTTGACCAGCAGTAGCCCTACTTGAGAATTTTTCGAGCTAGTATTACTCTGCTCATGTGTGATCCGCACTCCCCTCCGTGGATGGCCTCCATTAGGCGCTTCGACTCTTCTACATCAACACACAGCTTGTGCATTCCCAGATGGCCTCGTTTGTACAACTTACCCCCCCAGATGATAAACTGAACGGCCATTCGCCATATTGCCCTTTTATCTTTGGTATTTGCCCCTAGTGGATATGCTTACTTTTCCAAGAAGTTCCAAATATCATAATACGATGGGTTTTGATCTTGCACTTCATCTATTCTGGCAAGCAACTCGTAGGCCGGCACATATCTCTATTCAATAATGATCGGACGCATCCTGACTCCCAACGGGATGTCTATCATAGACGATAGAGTTAATAAAGTGTCAGCGAACCTGTTGTTCTCTCTTAACAGATGCGTAAAGGTTAGCTTCTCAAACCTAGGAATCAGAACATCCAGAGTTTGGTGATGGATTTTCATCCTTTCTTCCTTAACCTTCCACTCTCTTTTTTGCTTGAGACACAACTAGGTTCGAGTCCTCGATAACGTCTACCCTTTTTGCCCCTAGTTCCAGAGCGGCTTTAAAGCCAGCGATACATGCCTTGTATTTTGCTTTATTGTTTGATACCTTGAACTGGAGTTTAAAGGCTAGAGGTATATGGGAATTGTCGGGTGCTATCAGCAACACCTCTATCCCATAACCATACTAGTTAGACGCTCCGTTAAAGTACATTGTCCAAATCTCTTCCTCGACCTGCAGAATCGCTTCATCTGGGAACAGATATTCTACTGCTTCGTCCCCTTCCACTGGGTGATCTGCCAAGAACTCAATTATCGCTCTCCCCTTGACAGACTTGCGCGTAACATACTTCAAATCGAATTTGGAGAGAAGAAGCGGCCAACGAGCTAGCCTACCCATAAGCGCCGGTTTCTCAAAAAGATATTTGATGGGATCTAATCTCGAAACCAGAATTATAGAGTGAGCTAACAGATAGTGCCTCAACTTCCTGGTAGCCCATACCAAGGCCAAGTAAGCCTTTTCCAGCGACATGTAGTGGGTCTCATAATCCAGCATCTTCTTGCTTAGGTAATAGATGGCTTTCTCCACTCTATCCTCAGATTTCTGCACAAGCATGCAGCCCATAGTCGTGTCCGTGACTGACAGGTACAGAATCAACGGCTTCCCCGGCTCTGGAGACGACAACATGGGCGGGTTCTAAAGGTACTGCTTGATCTGCTCAAAAGCAAACTGACATCGGTCATCCCATTGGAATTTCTTTCCTTTCTTCAAGAGACCAAATAGTGGTTCACAAGTCAAGGTTAATTTTGCAATAAACCGTCTTATGAATTGCACTTTACCCAGAAAGCCTCGCACCTCTTTTTCAATCCTTGGTGGTGGCATTTCTAGGATGGCCTTGATTTTGGAAGGATCAACCTCAATGCCCTTCTGTGTGATCAAGAAACCTAGCATTTTCCCTACTGTGACACCGAAAGTGCATTTCTGTGGATTTAGCCTTAATTGATATTCTTTGATCCATTGGAAAATTTTCTTCAAGGCGGTGTAGTGGCCCTCTCTTTCCTTGGACTTGACAATCATGTCGTCCACATACGCCTCAACCTCTTTGTGGATCATATCATGTAAGATAGTAGTTGCAGCCCATTGATAAGTAGCCCCAGCATTCTTTAGACCGAACGGCATCACCCTGTAACAGTAGGTTTCCTACGTCGTAATGAAGGCAGTCTTCTCCCTATCCTCGGGTGCCATCAAAATCTGGTTATACCCAGAAAACCCATCCATAAAGGAGAGCAGTGCATGGCCTGCAGTGAAGTCCACCAATTCGTCGATGTGCGGTAGAGGAAAGTCATCCTTCGGACTAGCTTTGTTCAAATCTCTGAAGTCCACACACACCCGAATTCTGCCATCTTTCTTTGGCACCGAAACAATGTTGGCTAACCAAGTCGAATACTCAGATACTAGCAAAAACCCTACGTCTATCTTCTTGGTGACCTCTTCCTTAATCTTCAAAAGCCCAATCCGGGCGTATTCTCCGAAGCTTCTTCTTGACAGCTCGAGCCTCGGGGTCAAGAGGGATCCGGTGCTGTACAATCTCAGGATCGATTCCAGCCATGTCTTCGTAGGACCACGCGAAAACATCTTTGAAATCTTTTAATAAAGTGACTAAGCGCTCGCTTTCCTCTAAAGACAACGTGGACCCAATCTGGACCAGACGCGGATCCTTCTCAACAGCCACATTAATTGAAATGATTTCATCAACAAGAGGTTTTACAGACCTCTCCTCCTCTCGATCAATTAAATGTTTCAAAACCAAAGAAATTCCTTCCTCATCGTTTTTATCAAAATTTTGAAAGTCAGGATCAATGCAATATACAAGTGGCACAGAGAAGTACTCAGAAACTGCAGTGGTATTTACATTCAAAAGTTCCAGCTCATCCAATTCCTCGGTTACAATCGACTCAAAAGAAAGGAAAAAGACGATCTGGACAAAACTACGGCATCCGGGTTATCAACCCCAGGAATACCGGACTCCGACTCAGAAGAATTAGAATCTGATTCCGACTACACAGACTCTGTGGAATCAGATTCTGACTCACTACCTGATTATGAACTGCTGGACAAAAAGCCCTCCTCTAGCTGCCAAATGAGAGAGGGTGCATTACATGCATCCAGAATACTACTGGAAAGGTCCACACCTAATTGATCTTCGATCATGGAAATGGTGAAGTCATCCCCCAAGCTCTCCGGTTTGATCTGAGGATCCAAAAGGAGACACGCCAGCGCTACTCCTATCTCAAGTTCACTGCTGTTTGATTCACCCTCTGTACTCTGTTCAGCCTCAGAGTTAATTCAATCTGTTCCTTTGTGGATTCATCCTCTTGCAACTATAGGTCGAAGAAAATCTCAAAGCCGGATAGACACCGCTTCTCGTTGCTCCTCTGAACTATCAGTCTTTGCCTTCTGTAATTCTGAACAACCTCCTAGCATTCCTATATGGTCGTTATCTGTGCCTTTACAACCCCTGATATATTATTCAGTAGATTGATGGTTAATAGTAGCTCCACATGTCAAAGCATCTTCAGTTATGCAACACTTTGCATAGTGCTCGCACCTATGGTTTTTGGTCTCCCAACGCTCAAGCTCGCCTGAAAGATCCGCATCAATTGTATCCTCTGCTACCATGGAACTAAAAAACCACCATAGAGAAAAGAGACTTGCCACTCCTTGGCGCGCACTCTTACATTTTATTAGTCTCAATTTCTCTGCGTGGAAGTTGCTGTGAACTTTCAATAACCTGCTGCAGCACACTCTACTCGGGCCTTCTCTGCACTATACATCTACACCTAGCACGACACTCTTATATACCCATCTATGCTCTTGTACCCCGATGCTTGCACTCAATATGCTCTTTTGCAATTATTGTTCTATTCGTCCACATCTCTATTAATATTACTCATTTTCTGTTTGACAGTAACTCCAACTGCTATAACATTTTCACAGCTTGTACTAGTTGCTAATCATCTGTCCATTGATAAATGGACTTCTCTTCTGATTATACCAGATATTTCGATCAACTCCGAAGATAATCATCTCTGCAATCTCTAATCACCCCTGACCAATCCTGATCCAATTCGGCATTGATCAAGCATGAACTCCCCTAGTCTCTAATGCTCTATCTCTTGATCTCTATCTGGTTGTCCAATCTGGTTAGAATCACACATTTTGACCTCCTCAATGAATCCGCAGTGTTCTACAAAATTCGGCAACCTTTCTCTAACTATTGAAGATGAAAAACTCCCATGTTTTGGTAATCTTCAAAAACTGTTCAGAATCTCACTATTATGACCATGTAGTTGAGTCCGAAACAATCCTGTTGCGTCTTGAACGGTCCGTTTAGCTAGGACCAAACTTCGCTACAGTTTCGAAGGCCTCATTGAAAAACTTCCCCGAAAGTTGGGTTATACCATAATTTCTGAAAAATCTGGGCCCTCATTTCAACTTTCCAAAATTTTAGAGAATATTCCATTACTCAAGGAATATTTCGTTCAAGCCTCCAATGCCGTCTGCCAAGTGTCAACTGACGTCACCATACGTCACACTCAGGATTCCTTTGGGTTGGGTTGAATCAAGTTGACTGGCCACCTGACCTGTTGATGTTATTCGAGTCGGACCTCACCTGGGTTAAATCTGGTCACGCCAACTCATCTGCACCACTTGCTGACGTCATCACTACGTCAACATTACCCCCAAATAAAAATTGAAGTCGTCACATAGGAGGATCAAAACTGCATCCAAGATCTTAGAAAACTCCATCCTAAGCCACTCTACCACAATAGCCCTTGCAGCAAATGGTTCTCAAAAATTATATTTGAACAATTTTAACTTGGCCTTCTTTATCTTTTCTCTTTTTATCGGACTGAACTTTCTGGCAACATTCCGGTATCCTCTGGAAAAACTTTAGGCCACGCATAGGGGCGCGTGGGACCTCCTTTTGGGCTGGTTTTTCTAGGTCTATACTCCTTTCATCGAGACCTTCCTCTTGGTATGCTCAAAACTCAATTTCGAGCAACTTGATTTCTGGACCATTCGGGAAAAACACTCTATTTTTCAGCACCTCGCTCTGATACCACTTGTTGGGGATCCGAGATCATTGCCCAAGACCTTCCAGAAATCATACAAAGCAGAAAACCACACACACCAAAGAAGACACAGTATTTAACGTGGTCCGTCCTCAATGCCTACGTCTACGAGAGAGTAACTGGTTATCACTATAACAATGAAGATCACAAAGAGATTTACACGACAGAGGAGGAGACTCTCTCACTCAACTCCCATTGAGCTCTCTCTCTCATACAGAGGGAGCTCTCCTTTCTCACACAAAGGGACTCTCTGTCTCACTCTCCCATCTTCCGTTTTTCAGTTTTCTCACATCTCTCTCTGCTCTCTTTTCCTCTATTTATACACCGAGAAGAGAAGAAGCTGACCTCCTAATTCGCGTTGTTAGATTCAGCACTCCCGCGTGCGCCGCACTCCGCTGAATTCGCTGCCGCCATTCCTGACTTTTTCATCCAAGCTCCAACTTGGTTTCACACGAGTAGAAGAGAAAGAAGATCACCCCTCACATGGGGTGATATCCAATAATTTTCACAACTGGAATTGGAGATTTCAAAATAAAAATCATATGACCATTCACAATATGATATTCACATTTGGTATTTATAAGCCATTACAGATTTGACAATTAGGGTTTTCAACAAAACACCAAAAAGGAATTCAAATTGACTCACATTTGGGCCAAGTTTGGGAAGTTTAGAATAAGTGTACTTTTTGACTTTTCTTGTATTATGTGTAGAAAAAGTAGAGAGGAGATGTTGATTGATGTGACCCAAAAAAGATAAAAAGATGAAATAAGTGCACTTATATTGGGTACCCAAACAAGGCCAACTACATGAAATGATCGGCGAGGTTGATGTGAATATTCACAGTGAGAAGGTGTTTTAGTTATTGGCAACAAATTATTGGAGACAAAATGATTCAAAGACAGGTGTAAACAATTTTAGCACATAGATGAAATCAAATTCAATTATCAACGAAGATTTAGAAATTTAGAAGATAACATTGATATTGTGAATAAAGTCTTTGAATCAACCAAGGTGCGTCTCACACTCCTATTCAAATAAGGATATTTTGGTAACTATGCCATCTATGAGACTTGTTGGAATATAAAAAGAGGGCATCTATTAGCACTTACCTAATTTTTTGGATCCCCTATTTTCCATTTTTTTTTTTTTATTCCAATTATACACTGAAGTAAAATTCCATTAAAGGACAACCTTTAATGGAACACATTTTACGAAGATTCACACATTAGCCTCTCTCCTCCTTTCTCTCTTTACACAATCACCATGAAAGACTCCATTCTCTCTTGTCGCTGGCGACCCAACCAACCCAAGAAACTCAAGCTCCTCTACAGCTTCAGTGGCACATTCCTTCCTTGACCTCCCTTTTCGGCAACCTCCACTACACCAGCGGCAAGACCCGGATTATCTCTTTGGACCAAAACATCAGCTTTTCAAGGCTTCGATTGAAGATTTCAGATCTGGTTGAGAATGGTGTTCGGTGTCAATGTAGTGGTGATTCATTGAGAAAAAATGGTTCTAGTTTGTTTGAGCTTGTTTGGTACTAGTTTGCCGACTAGTAAAGTTTTGTTCGGTAACATAGTGTTGAATAGAAACATTTTTTTGAATAGAAACATTTAGTTCGGTAGATGGGTTTCGAACAGTAATGTAGCCAATCGGTAGGTGTGTTCCAAACAGTAATATATTTCTTTGATTATTTTTGTTTTTTTTTTTTTTTTTTTTTCTCTTCTTCCTAGCAACGATGCCTTCATTTCCATTTTACATGCTTTCATTTTTTATTCTCCACTCATCCTCAGACAAACCCTAACAAAATCTTTCACACAGCTATATATATACATACATACGTATATAGAGAGAAAGGTGTTCAAATTCGAGAGAGAGAGAGAGAGGCGTTTGAATCTAATACTCCGCAGTCGACTCCTCATTCTTCAACATGAGAGGGGTAAATTTAGGTAGTTGTGTACTTGGGTGTGATGATATTGTGAATAGAGATAAATTTGGTATTAAGCGTGGTGTTAAAAGAAATGTTATTAAAATTTAGGATTTAGGCCTCGTTTGGTAAGTTGTTATTTTAGTCTAAAAGTCAAAAAGTTACTAAAAAAATCAAAAAGCCAACAATTTATATAAAAAAGTCAAAGATTCTCTTTTCTCTCTACTTTTTGCACATCTTTTCGTAAAAAGCTAAAAAGTCATTCCAAACATACTAGTTTTTTTTACCTCATATTTTAGCCAAAAAGCCAAAAAATTACTAAAATAGCCTGTTCCCAAACGAGGCCTTAGTGTAGGGATTCAAAGAAATTAGGGGTCCAAAGCAATTCTCATATAAAAAATGATTTAGGCAAATTGGAACGCAAGTAATAATAATAATTATAAAAAAAAAATTATGAAAAAATGCCCATTTTTAAAATTTTGGTTAAAAAGCCAAGTTCCCACAAACATAGCCATAGTTTTCCTTTAAATTTACATTGTAGAGCCCATGCAAAACTGTTTGTAGATGAAGAAACTAGTCATTAATCAAAATCATTGTTGAATCCAAAAAGTGTGGCTATGACTAGTACTAAATTTTGTTTCTACTTTGCTCTGAAGTCTCATTTCCTACATTTTGATCTTGCCAAGAAGACTGCCATTGTTTGTCATAGACTGTAGCCTCATCTGCTAGCTTTTTAAGCTTCTCCAAATCATCTTTTCTCCTGAAGATGATCACACTAATCACAGTCATGAACAGGCCTCCCTTGCATATCAAATTTCCGGATTGGCCAACCACGTCGAGCCCCGTCAGCAAGTCCACCAAGTATGCCATGAAGAATCCCACCATTGCTGCTCGTCCTGCAAAAACCATTGCATCTCAGAAAAGTAAATTGTTTCAATGGAACAAAAAATTGATTGTGATGGTAGTGGTGACGAATTCTAGATTCAAACATAGCATAAGTGTTCGAGTATTAACCATTGGTAAGCTCAGCCTCAGGAAGGTGGGAGTGCATGATCCATGCCCACCAAGGAATGATAGAAGTCCTAAACAGAACTGGATCTTGGTTTGTTGATTCTTCTGGATACATTTCAAGAAACTTTCTCCTTCTTGCTTCTACAAAAGCCAAACAGATATAACACAATCAGCATAGACTATCATAGTTATAGATGGTTTGTTTTTCCAATATTTGTTTTGACAAAAAAATAAAATAACATAAAATAAAAATTCTGAAAACTCAATCAAACGTGGTGACTAGTTTTTCTTTTTTATTTTATGGGATGGAACAAATAGGTTGTTCAAGAAAGTTCATACTTTCTAGAAATTGTTTTGATCCATGAACAGGAGACTAGATCATCATCCTTCTTGGCTCCATGTTCCAAGTTATCTCTCTACCACACGATGAGTCTCTAGCTTAATTGTGTAATAAAAAGAGACCTTTGAAACTAGGATAATAGGGGTCAACTAACAGTTTGAGATTTATGTATTTGTGCATTAAACTTGTAATTTGGCTCATTGATAACAGTTAGAATTTCATAAAAATCATAGAAAAACATTACATATAAAAAAATTTCTTAAAATTTAATCTCTATATTGGTTTATTAGTCAAGTGAGTCCACAATACTCTGTTCAAAATTAGAGTTCATATTGGAGGCAATGGCAGAGCTCTCACCTGCATCAATGACAGAACCCTAATCCATTTTCCCATCCTTAACAAACATATTCAAATCCCATCTCCCATTCTTCCACCTCGCATCGACGAACTTTGTAACAGAATTCTCAGTATCCAAACAATCCTTTTCCTCATCATCCTTTGTTTCCTGTGTTTTCTCAACAACCAAAGCAGATTTCTCTTTTTGTTCAACAATGTCCAAGCCTTTTTGTTGGGATTCAATGTCCAGACTGACAAACTGTGTCAATTGCTTCGTTCCGAAAGATTGGGAAGGTCTGGCCTGAAGAGGGTGTTTCTTGGTCACATGATGAGAGCTGCAAGCTCTCTGCATTGAGGCAGAAATGGAAATAGAAGCCATGGATGGTCTGAAAGTATGTTCTTCTTTTACTTGTGTGGTTTGTTTCTTTTTTAGGCCTTGTTTGGAGAAGCATGGGATAGAAAATGGAAGCCCATGCTCTGAAACATTTAAGCTTATCTTCTCTTGTCAGTTTGGTCATGGACTCATCATGGGTGTGACTGTTACTAGAGTCTTGTTTACAATGTCTACTCACAAGGGTTGTGCATCCATGTGGAGTTTGCGGGCTAAAATGACGCAAAAAATTGTGTCTGGAATCTCATTCGTCTTTATTAACAGTAGGAAAATGTAAAACCAATCAAGCCTAAGTTCTATCAAATGGGATCGTTTATATGAATCATTCTTCTCCACTCAGCTCTATCAAAAGTCATTTTGTTAATCAAATTAAAGAGGTTCATATTTTTGTTTAATACATTAGCTCACGTCAATCTAAGTCTGTCCATTCTCCTAACACTCCATCTACTGATATTGAAACAGTAGAAAAATATTATTTTACTAAAACATTTATATAGAATTTGCATCAAAATAATGTGGCAGTGTCATTTTAGTAGTTAAAAAAAATCTCAGGGGTGTTTTGTGAAGTTGGTAAAAAATTGACTTTTTAACTTTTTTAGCTTATTTTATTTTTTTGTGGATAAATTACGTAAGAGATGATGTGATTCAAAATTAATAAAAAGCTGAAAGTTAACTTTTTACCAGTTTCCCAAAAGAGCACTCAATGGCCTCTGTGGGTTGAAATGATTAGCTCATAATCCAACCAGATCGGATGCCTTCTAAAAGCGATCCAAAATTTTACAACCCCCCCCCCCCCAACAAAAACAAAACAAAAACAAAAATCATAATAAGTACCTTGTTTGGTTTGTACCATTTTTATAAAAAATGAATTTTTTATTTTCCATGTTTTTTTTTTATTTTTAGTGAATTTTAATTTTTAGATATACCTAACCTAGATACATCAAAAAATATAATATTGGTGAAAAAAAACTTTAAAAAATTCACCAAACACAAAAAAATACAAAAAAAACAAAAGTGGATCTAAAAAGTTAAAAAAGAAAATTTGATTAAAATCTTCAGAAAAATCATTAAAAATACAAATATACAAATTGAAAACTCATGAAACTGTTTTTTAAAATTTCAAACCAAAGAGAATGAGTCATACAAAATTACTAAAAGAGCCAAAATCAAATCCTAACTCTAGTTAACAAAAGTTAGCTCCGGCAAGACAAACTCAACTCCGCGCCCCTCCCAGTCGTTGTCACCATGGATTTCCTCCTCTTGACGTTCCCATGGCCATCTCCTCCTGCCACCATTGCAACCGCCACCTCCTCCTCTTGCCGTCACCATCGCTATCTCATTTCCCCCCGTCCCAGCCCGCTACCGTCTTCTCTTCTGTCACAACTACTTCCTTTTCATCATTCTCCACCACCACGAGTCCCTCTCCTGTTGCGAATTTTCCTGCCAAGAAAGAAAAAGAAAAAGAAGAGGGCAATGATGGATCTAGGAGGGGCTGGGGGGCGACCGCACCCTTAAAAATTTTAAAAATATCATATATTATATTAAAAATTTTAAAATAACTTAAAATTATAGGAATTCGCACCCCTAAATTTTTTGTAAATAATTTTAAAATTATATAGAGTAGCCTCCAATTTTTTAAACTATAGAGTAACTCCCAAAAGACATAATCCTGAATTCGCCTCTAAAAGGGGGCAGTGGGTTGTCAACAAGCGGCAGCGACAAATGGTTGACGACAGAGGTGGCTGGGAGGGGGTTGGTAATGTTGGGAGTTGAGTTTGAAATTATTTAGGGTGTCGAAAGCAAAAAAAAATCAAAATTTGAATTTAGAGATGGTGTGTCTTAAGTAATGAGTATCAACTTAATTTTTTGGGGTGCATTTAGAGTTTTTTTTTGATCGGCGGGGTGCATTTAGAGTTATCCAACTAAATCATTATGTATAAACTTTTTATTTTTATTTTTATTTTTATATATATAACCTTTTTTTATTTTATATATATAAAATATCTATTTATATATTATTACTCTTATCTGTAGCTACTTTGTAAACCAGTAACAAAAAATGCTATATGTAAATGATTTTCTTTACTTGATTTTCTAACCACTAGCACAAAAGCATGGGTTCCAATTTTATTTTTATTTTTATTTTTTATAATTTTTTTATGTGGGTTCTACAATAATTCTAGGTAGGGCTATTCTAAGGACAACGAAAATTTGATCAAGAAATATGACCACCAAAATGCAAATTTGGCGAGACCCACCTCACTTAATAAATAAATTAAAAAAAATTAAAATGCATTTTATAAATATTTTGTTGTCACCAGACTTTCCCTTTTATCATTTTATTGTTAAAAAATATTAATAATAAAAAATCTAGTGTCTAAACCTATTCTAAATTGTGGATCTCATCTCACCACACAAAAATTAAATCTGAATCACACAATTTTTTCTATGTAAAATTATGAGAGTCAATTCTAAGTACCTCGAATTATTGTTGTGAAATTTCCATTTCAAGAGCATAAAAGAATTGACGAGCATGTTTATTTATTTTGTTACGCTAATTTGTGATGAGGTTGTGCATTTTGTGATTGATGTTACGAAATTTTGTGATAAAATTATGCCAATTTATAATAGGGTGCATAAAGTACGTAACCATAAGGGCGTGCACACCATAAGCTTTTCCGAATAAAGAAATGTACACTCGTTTGTTGAAAGTTTGCTCACGGTTCAGAAAAAACCATTACAAAACTCATTTACAAAGCCACTAAAACACAAACTCCATGTATTTCCACAACAGAACAAGGTGGATCCTCAAATTTTCAGACAACAGTACACTGTCTTTAACTTTCTTAAGACTAGCATCCTGAAAGCGTGAGTTCAAGTCACGGACAGTCTCTAAATGGGAGGGTAAGAACGGCTATCAATTACTTACCCAAAAAAAAAAAAAAAAAAAAAAAAAACCGCTATCAAGCTGCATTCTTCAGCCGCAAAAATGCATTTATTTGTAAGACGAAAAAAAAGAGAAATAGAATGTTAAGGTGATTTAATCACGCTTCCCAACCCCTTAATACAGTTGCCCGTGCAACACGATTCACTCCCAGCGTGAACGCACCCATTCGGAGGTTGCAATTGTGTGTCTGACACATGGTTTTGATGTTACCGAAAGCTTTTATCATGTACCTATGAAGCTCTTTGTTCACCTTCTCTTCGTCCCACATGAAACCTTGAATATTCTGCAAGAACAAAACTCATTGTGGCACATTACAATTGTTTCTGCTCGAAATCTGCTATCTACCCACTATTGTTGTTTTTACCTAGTTTCCACACAGACATGACGCACAAACACAAAGGCATTCATAGACAGATGCACAACTGACACCTAAGAAGCATACACACTAACATGACAAAACACTAATCAAACACTTTGCGACACGTGGATTGGTTAGAGACACAAAACACATTACAAGTTTCAAGAAAAATAACTTGAAATTTAATGATAAAAGAAAAACTACGTAAATTTTATACTTATTTGATTTTTTATATATTATATTTTGTTATTATCTTTTAATTAAATATTTATATATATAACACATTTTTTCTTATCGACATGCAATAAATATATAAAAATTATATATTTTGAGCGCTTGATAAATATATATGTGAGAAAATTTTCTTCTAAGTAATAAATAGTTTTGAAAAACATGAGAAAAATAAAGAGTCCTCCTGCATATGGTTCACCAAGTTCACTTTAAGGAAGAATCAACATGTTTTATGGTCTACATCTTTCAATTGCAAGTCAAATTCTAGGAAAAAAAGTAGAGTGTGTAAGAATATTGATAGATCTTTTGGAGGCATATATTAGTTAATTAAAAAATAAAATTTAATTCACACAATTTCACATACTGCTCACCATGTTGGAAATTAGAAGGAATATCGAGTATTTTCGTTACCTGGACCCACTCAAAATAGCTGACCGTCACACCTCCAGAATTTGCATATATATCAGGTAGTATTATAACTCCTTTCTTAGATAGAATCTGCAGAAACAATAGCTCAGTTTTTCAGATGATGAACATATGTCCCAAGCAGAAGAGAAGTTAAAAAGTTTAAAGTCAATGTCATACCTCATCTGCCTCTGGATCAGTAGGATGATTTGCCGCTTCTACAATGAACTTGGCCCTTACATTATCAGCGTTTTCTCTTCAAATGTGAATATCAAAAAGTCAAGAAAATCAGGATATTTTGCATAAGAAGAGTTCAAAATATAACCATTTTTAAAATCAACTTGAGCATCTAATGATCCACCACCCTGCTAGCAACTTCAAATAGCATCTCAACCAAACCAAAAATAAGGATAAATAATTTAAGTCCAAAATGCAGCGACTGTAAGGTAATTCCTGGAGAGAGCTTGACATCTCAACATAGAATTTTGGTACTAGATTTATACTTTAAAGGGTAATACCAAGTTAGGAAGGATAGTGGACACCGTATGACGAGATGGTGGGACTTGGGGATAAACTATAAATATTTAATAATAGAATGGATAAAGCAGGTATTTGGGACTTGGAAGATAATGCTAATACTATATGAAACTCGATGGTCAATTGTATGAGGAAAATCTCAAGAGAAGTTCTTGGAGAGTCAAAAGGAAAAGAACCCAACTCTAGGGAAACTTAGTGTTGGAAGGAGGAGGTTCAAACAATAGTAAAGACGAAAAAAGAGTGATTTAAAAAGTGGCAAAATGATAGAGCTGAGAAAAACCTTAAGAGCTATAGATTGGCTAATAAAGAGGTCAAAAAAAATAGTGAGAGAGACTAAATTGAAAACCTATGATGACCTATACACTAGACTGGATAGCAAGGAGGAAGAGAAGAGGATATACAAACTAACTAAGATAACAGAGAGGAAAATAAGAGACTTTAATCAAGTTAAGTGCATCAACAGTGATGACTCTAAGGTGTTGGTGAAGGATGAAGAGATTAAGAAGAGGTGGAAGAACTATTTTGAGAAGAAATTAAATGAGGAATATAGAGGCAGGTCAAAAGGGGAGGAAATAGGCAATAATAAGGAAAACCATGACTACATGTTCTATCATAGGATTAGGAACTTTGAAGTGGAGATTACACTTAAGAATATGAAATCGAATAAAGCTTTAGGACCTGATGATATCGCTATTAAAGCTTGAAAATGTTTGGGTAAGACGGGAGTGACTTGGTTGACTAGGTTATTTAGCAAGATTTTGTTAACTAGAAAAATGCCGAAGGAGTGGAGAAAGAATATCTTAGTGCCAATCTATAAAAATAAAGGAGATGTCCAGAACTGCAACAATTATAAAGGAATCAAACTAATGTTTCATAAAATGAAGGTGTGGGAGAGAGCGATGGAACGTCGATTGCGAAATATAACAAAGGTGTCAGAAAATCAATTTGGGTTTATGCTTGGTAAGTCAATAATAGAAGCGATCTATCTTTTGAGGAAAGTAATAGAAAACTATAGAGAAAAAAAAAGAGACATTCATATGATTTTTATCGATCTAGAGAAAGCATATGATAGAGTGCCTCAGGATATAATCTGATGGGTGTTAGAGAAGAAAGGGGTGACAAAAAGTTACATTAATGTGATTAGGGATATGTACGAAGGTGTGGTGACCACTATTAGACCGTCAGCTGGAAAGACAAATGAATTTCCAATTACTGTAAGGTTACACCAAGGATCAACCTTAAATCCTTATCTTTTTACTTTAGTTATGGATGAGTTGACGAGAAATATTTAGGATGATGTGCCATCGCGTATACTTTTTGCAAATGCTATCGTGTTAGTAGATGAGACTAGAGAAGAATTTAACACTAAGTTAGAGACTTAAAGAGAAGCACTTGAATTTAAAGATTTAGCATAAGCAAAACTAAGACAAAGAACATGGAGTGCAATGCAATTTTAGTAACAGTAACAATAGAAGTAGAGGAGAATTGAAGATTGAGAACCAAGTACTACCTAAGAGTGAACATTTTCGTTATTTAGGATCGATTATCACAACAGATGAGGAGATTGGAGTAAATGCGATCCATAGAATTAAGGCGGGGTGGCTTAAGTGAAGGAGTACATCTGAAATACTGTCCAATAAATGACTATCCACTAGACTAAAAGGAAAGTTCTATAAAACGGCTATTAGACCAGCGATGTTGTATGGGATTGAATGTTGGGCAATTAAGAAACAACATGTAGATAAGATGAGTATTACTGAGATGAGAATGCTAAGGTGGATGTGTGGCAAGATTAGAAAAAACAAAGTTAGGAATGAGTATATTCAAAGGAAAGTTCTAATAAGAAACAGGAAAGTTCTATAGAACGGCTATTAGACCAGCGATGTTGTATGGGATGGAATGTTGGGCAATTAAGAAACAACATGTAGATAAGATGAGTATTACTGAGATGAGAATGCTAAGGTGGATGTGTGGCAAGATTAGAAAAAACAAAGTTAGGAATGAGTATATTCAAGAATGGGTAGGAGTAGTACCGATAGAAGATAAGTTAAGGGAGAATAGATTGAGATGGTTTGGTCATATACAACGGAGACCAACAAATGCACTAGTGAAGAGATGCAATACAGTGACGATAGATGAAAATGTTAAGGGAATGGGCAGACTTAGATTAACGTGGGCTAGTGTAGTAAATAGAGATATGAATCTCCTTAATTTGACTAACGATATGACCTTGAATCGAGTCGAATGGAGAAGAAGGATTTATGTAGCTGATCTCATTTGATGAGACTTAAGGCTTGGTTTGGTTTGGTTTGGTTTAGTTTGGTTTTTGATCAGCATCATTATATACTTACGATATGCCATCAACCTAACTCCTATCACAAACCCCAATATTAATTTTGATAGGATGATATTATGACACCAGTTAAAATTTGATTTGTCATTTTGTGCCCTCAAACACTGCCATGCAACGGAGGGGGAGTGGTGTTCATATTTGTGAGATGTACAAATCATTCACGATTATGTGTGCAATAGGCAATATGTTCACACAAAAGTATAATGAAAGTCACAAGTTTCTAGGCAAAACAAGAGATAAACCTGTTGATAACTCCTCCCAAGGCACATGGAATCAGGACATCACATTTATGTAGGAGCAATTCATTTGGATGCATGGCATCTCCACCATCAAAATTTTTCAAGCTCCCCGTTGCTTCCTTATGATTAAGCAAAGTTGGTATATCAATCCCATTTGGGTTCTTAACTGCTCCGGTGATATCACTCACTGCAATGACCTTACCACCTCTCCCATGAATAAGCCTTGCTGCCCAAGACCCCACATTGCCAAAACCCTGAAAAAGAATTTCTTTATTAATAACTTAGAAAAGAATTAGTTCTCATAATAAATTGACACTGAAGTATCAATGACAAAAGGGTCTTGTCAACGTGTGCCCTTAAGGCACATGATAAGAAAGCTTAAAAAGATTCTACATTTTTTAATACACGGACTTTCATACAAAATGCACAACCTTTTCAAACTTCTTAACATGTGCCTTAATTTAACAAAATCCATGACAAAAATACCTGTATGGCAAATGTCAAATCCTTGATTGATTTTCCATATTCAGCAAGTAAAGCTTCTGTGGCATAAATAACACCACGTCCAGTTGCAGCCTCCCGACCCAGGGACCCACCAAGATCCTAAAATGCAAAGCTAAAATTTGTAAGGTTCATGTGAGAGTTTGATAGAAATTACTTTCTTTTTAACTAGAAAAATATTAAATCTTATTTCAAAGCAAGAAACATGTCATTGGATTTTTGTCTTCAGTACTTACTATGGGCTTCCCGGTCACAACAGCTGGTGAATGACCATGAAACTTCGAGTATTCATCCAAAATCCAAGCCATGGTCTGTGCATTAGTCCCCATGTCCGGCGCAGGGACATCCATATTAACCCCAATTAGATCATGAATTTTTTGAGTGAAGACCCGAGTGAGACGTTCCAATTCACTATTACTTAACTCCTTTGGCTTGCATCCAATTCCACCCTTAGCTCCACCATAAGGAATGTCTGCTACAGCAGTCTTCCATGTCATCAATTGAGCTAGAGCATTTACCTCATCAGGATCAACCTTGTAGAAAAAAATTAAGAAACATCTCGGTACAAAATTTAAAAGAAGAAATCGTATATTTTTACTTTTTTCATTTAGGATTAGTAAAAAGAAGTGAAGCTCCCAGAAATTTGGCACGAATATTCAGAAGATACTTATACAATACCCATTAAACTAAAAAAAGGACTTTGAGGAATAACTGGCAACAAATTCCTTTGAAAAACTTTTATACTTGAAAAAAAAAAGAAAAAAAGAGAAGGTTCACGTATACATTACTTAATAGTATTTCAGGATTGATTAGAAGAAATTTCTTGAAAGACCAATTATTAAGGCCTTATAGGAGATTTAGAAAGGAGTGTTTAGACTCGGAAGGAGAGGCTTACACTTGAAACTAGAATAAAAAAGCCCCATCAATTCTTCAATAATACTCTTATGGTGCTATCTATACTGAATACTGATCAATTTGGTAAGAGCCCTATCTAGTGAACAGCTCAGTTAGGTCACTCGTTGTAAACACCTACAATTCAATGGTTCAAATAAAATAATCAAATAACGTAAAGCCTCTACTGCGGTTTAAATAAAATAATCAAACAACATATGACATGCCTTCAATCAATACTTAATTGCTTACAGACTCACATATGACATGCCTTCAATCAAATAACTCTGATTTTCCTCTGACCATACAATTGTATGTATCTCAAATTCATTTTTATCACATAGTTTAGCTAAACCAAGCTAAGAACTAAAAAGTAAATACTAAAAACAATTTTGAAGAACATGAAATTCAAGTATATCATATTAGGATTCGTGTTCATAAGCGACCAGACAGAGATTTTTACGTGCTGGCTGTCCGGCTGTCTAACACATAACCCTCCTCTTTTATCCGGGCTTGGAACCAGCTGTATAAAAACACGAAACACAACACTAATCATCCTCTTCGAAGCAAGGTTTGAATATACCAATAAAATGAAATCATTCATCACAACTGGCATGCATCTGAAGTGATTTTGATTTTCACTTTTATGTTTGCTCTATCACTTGTCAGTATAATTTCCCTTGACAGAGAAGAATGGATGGATTAAAATAAAATCGTTCTGTTTCTATAGACATCCAAACAAACCTTTAATTCAACCCAAACCAAATTACATCAACCAAGAATTTCAAGGACCTAAAACCCAAAATCAAAGCAAAAACAAAAACAAAAACAAAAAATCAATTTCAACCTAGAAGCAACAAAATCATCAAAAGAAGTACAAAAAACAGAAAAAATAAAACAATCACCTCAGGATGGTATCTGATCCCTCCTTTCATGGGGCCTCGAGAATTATCATGTTGGACTCTGAATCCAACGTAGGACACCAGAGTTCCATCATCCTTAGGAATTGTGCATTCTACCTGATCAAAACCCCAAAACCAACAAGATCAAAAAATTTCCACAATTCTCAAAAAAATAAAAACAAGAAACTAAAATTGCAGAACAATCTTAACCTTGATTTCTCTGAATGGAATCAAAAGACTCTTCTCAATCCTAGAGTCCAATCCAAGAATGCGAGCCGCACGACGAAAGTTGCGGTTTGTGGCGGCAAGAGCGTTCATAGCCATGTAAAAATCACTGAAATGAACAATACCCAAAAACTAAAATGCATCAAACAATCCCAGAAACAATCAAAAGAAACCGTTACTGAGAGATTATAAAAATGGGATCAAAGAAAGAATTGCAGGTGAACCATATAGTTAGCTAGCTAGCTAGCTATATATATATATTATATAAATATGGAGAGAGAGGAGGGGGGGGATACTCGATGGGCGTGACTAGGATGGTTGGTGGTTGGATAATCGCAGAGAAGAGAGAGAGAGAGAGAGAGAGAGAGAGAGAGAGAGACGGCGTGAAACAGAGCAAGGGGAATTGGAAGGTCACTTGGCTAAGGAAATATTTGAAAATTGCAGTTAGAAAAAATGATTTGTGAGCCTCAAACCCCATTGACAAGGCAGAAATAACTTTAAAAAGGGTAAATTATAATTTGCCTCCTAATGTTTAGTCCCTTTTTTTACTTTGATCATTTAAGTTTGTTTGTTTTTTTTATTATTTTATTTTTGTCTTTTATGTTTTAAATTTTTCTCACTTTTTTTCTAAAATTATTTTTTTGTTAAAAATTAGACAGAAAATAAAATATTGTTAGTTACATGACATAAAAATATTTTATTATATATGACTCACAGTTTTAATATAAACTTAAATTTTAATATAATAATATATTTTTTATGTTATGTGACAGTTATTGTGACATTTTATGTCTAATTTTGAACAAAAGTTAGCTTTAAAAATAAAATGAAAAAAAACTTAAAATATGAAGAGTCAAAGTAAGAAAAAATAAAGTAGAAAAGTGACTAAATATAAAAGTGACAAAGTATAATTTATCTTTTTAAAAAAATTAATTATTCAAACATTCATGAAGAGATGATTTTGATTTGCGTAAATTACAATGACTTCCTTCCGGGCCAAATAAGTCGAAATTAATGCAAAATGTGTGAAAATACAAAGATAAATAAAGGAAAATATATATTTCAATGCAAAAAATGGTAATATTATTTTTTCATTGATATATTTAATGAATTACTGATGAATATGGAGTTAAGTACTGCCCAAATTATAACTTTAAAAGATCTTAATGTGATTACTTATTATGATTTTTTAAACATCAAGGAAGTCAGTGTGATTTACCCTTTTAATTTTTGCTTTTCACTATCAAATGTTAGTGAAAAATTTTACCAAACAAGCCTTTCGTGGCCTATATTGGCAACCAAGTTGGCTAGGATCAATATTCATGCCACAAATGAGTTTTTGAAATTAAGAGGTGTGAATTAGTAGTTAAAAGATTCATTTTTTAGACAACTTCAAATATCATGCTTAATGGGTGGATTTCTGTGAAGTTTAAATATAAATTTGAGAAAATTTAAGTAGTTTGGAATTGTTTGAGAAGTGCTAGATTAGTATATTTTTTTTATTTTTTACGAAAAAATGTAAAATATGAGTTGAATTTAAAGTGATATGTTAGAGAGGTAATATGATCCAAATAAGATGATTGTAACCCAAATAAAATTATATGTTAAAATAATGTGTTATTTTAACACATGCCAAACAAGCACATTGTAAACTCTACTACAGTCCGTTTGATACCCTAACACATGACATGAACTAGTTTAATAATTAGATCAGAGGAACTTCCGGATGCTATTGTGAATAAAAATTAAAAAAAAAATCGTAAAAAAGAATATTTTTGTGAGTGTATAATATATAGTATTAGGCCTATTGATTAATTTGTTTTTGACTATAAGAACATTAATTAATAAAATATATTTGTGAGAAGAGACGTACATATTATTATTTTAAAATATTTTTTATATATTTTTCACTTCTATACTTTTTCTATTTATATTTTCCCTTTTTATTCTCGCACACACTACTATATAAATTGTTGCCTATCACCGCCGACCTTCTCTAGCAACTAGCTAGAAAATTTGCCAACAATAAGCGGTAGACAAGTGGGCGTATGTACAGGTAGGTAGACACACAAATAGATAAGTAGACAAACAAATAAGGGTAATATGATATTTTAAATTTCCATCCGGTATGTAGCTCGAAAAATCCACAACTCGAACGGCCCGATTTTTTTTTTTTATATTCTTTTTCCTTCTCCTTCCTTTTTCCTCTTCCGCCTTCTCTCTGTTTTTCTTTCTTTGTCTTCTTTCTTTATCTTTGACAGTTGTACGGGAAAGAAATAAACCTTCTCGTATAATCCTGTTGATCAAGTCTGCGCTCCTCCGTACGACGTCGTTCTACTACCTGAAAATACAAACGTGAGCTAGTCGGCGGGTGTGTCTCCGATGCCTAAGTCAGCAAACTAGACAAATAGACAAAAACTCTGTATATTCGGGAATCAAAGTTGCGTTACCTCTCCATAGGTGATGTTATGGGCTTTTATAGGTTCCATGTGGCACAATCCAAGTAGGACTCTTATTCCTCCATGTAGAGTCCTCCAAGGATTCATACTCCTGAAAGATAATGTTTATCCTTCAACACCCCCCTCACTGCTGAAACCAAGTGAGATGGTTTTACCATGGTCGGACTCCAATGTGGCCGAAGTAAGCATGGCCATACTGAGCCACGGGGGTAGACCGAACTATGCTTAGTTCGATTCTCCATTCCACTGCTCTTACCTCGGCTCTACCTGCCCAAACCATGCTATCCATAGTATTGCTTCGACCGAGCTAGTCGCGCTATGCCGCGACCGGACTAACTCTGAAGGTGGAGATCTGGCGACCGAACTATCTGTTGTACTCTTCTGGACCGAGATAACATTGGCACTTCTGGGACCGGACTAATCTTGAGGCCTTCCTACTCTGCCTTTTGTACTTCGGCCCATACCGGCCTTACTCAGCTCGGCCCCATTTTACATATAAAATTACCCTCTCAATTGCCCCTTAATTCCATCTGCAAAGCATGATAGGGATTACCTGTTTATCAGCCGAGCTAAAGTTTTTTAAGCCTCTCCAGCCAAACTAAACCCCTTTAGTCTTTCCAGTCGAGCTAAAACTCTTAAGCCTTTCCAGCCGAGCCAATTTTCACACCGGGCTCTGCTCGTTCGGTCAATTCGTCTCTTCAATCACAGCAACTGAACTGTTTCCCATTCTATTGACACGTGGCAGCCTCTGATTGGCCGAATGCAGCTGTCACGCCGTCTTCGTATTTCGCAAGATTTGAACAGTCCCGCCTTTTTTGCCCCTTTACACAAAACAAACCTCACTTTGAATCTACCACTGCATTTTTCCTTTCCTTCATTCTCTCTTCCTGTGACTTTATTTCTTCAACTCCAGATCTTGCTGAGTTGGTGTTTTTGGTGCTTCGATCTTCGATTTTTCTGCTACCATCTGGTAAGTAACTCAATCTTCTAACTCTTTTTGGTTGATTTCGTACCTTTTTTGCAATACATTACATGTTTTTTCGAAACACATTCTGTCTGCTTCCATACTTAGCTTCGTGTTTTCTGTACAAACTTAGTAACAGAACCACTTGAATTCAAGGAAGAACATGAGAAACACTAGTTTTGATCCAAAATAACCACGCAACCGAACTAAAAAGTTGTTTGCCTTGGTTGTAAGCCTAGGCACACCTCACAACCGAACTAACACTTGCACCATACTCGTAGCCTCCGTAGGTCAAACCACCATTTGAATCACTTAGCCGAACTATCGAACCATACTAGGTCTTTGCGACATTAGACTTGTAAGCTTTAACCATGGCCGAGCTACAACTAGGAACTAAGCCTAGCTTTCTTAGCTCAGGCCGAACTAAGAACGTTGCCCCTAGCGGCTAAACCGGGATAACAAAACCTTTGCACAAACCGAACTAGTAAGCCCCATTTTCGAATCGAGATACAGTCCCTTCTTTAATCCGAGATAACACCTGTAGTAATTAACACAGCCGAAGTAGGACTTCTTTTTTCTTGCTTTTAACTTGTAGCACGATCCAATGATCTGTGCTTAACACCTTTGTTTTCCACTTTGCAGACTTAGGTTGCCCAGGCACCCCTGTGAGCGCTCAACCGAGCTACACAGCCCACTTCAGCGACCGAGCTAGAACCAGTATAATTTATTTATAACTTAAGAAAGAATGGGTAAATATAGGTTTTTAGTAGAAACACCTAGTGGCATGGCCGAATTCCGAAGGGAGTACAACATCCCTAACGATGTACACCTTACCTTAGCCAAAAAAGATGTCACTCCATGGGGGAACGAAGGTTTTGTACCCTTTACCCTTCTATCAATAATAGAAACCGGACTAAGATTTCCAGTTCAACCATTACTTTGTGAATTCCTTAGGCAGACTAGAATATGCCCAACCCAGCTTTCCACCAACTCATACCGCATAATAATGGGTATAGCCGAGCTAAACCGCCGAGCTGGGCTTAACCTCGGTTTAGCCGAAATATTCCACCAATACTCCATAGGTTCAAAAGAAGACGGATGGGTTTACTATTTAAGAATACGCCGCCGCCGAGAGAAAATAATAAAAGATACACCGGATAAAGACTTAAACGATGACGATTTTTTCTGGGTATCTGGCAATTTCGAAGATCACCAAGCCCAGATCCCTGGCCGAAGTATAAACTGGAATAAAGGCATCCCCGGTATAATTACTTCGGCTTTGTTGCATGCTTCTCTTTATTTCGGTTTCCTCCTCCTGAACCGAACTAACAGTTGTCTTCTTTTGCAGATATAGCCCATCTTAAGTCACTATACAATTATCCCAACCTAGACGCACTTCGCGCCGCACTACGATTTGAAGAGAGAAGTTGGGTCAAGCTACTGAACATTGAGCCGACCTACAGATACAATAGCCGACATAAAGCCAGAGTAACTGACTTTTTGTTGGAAGACGCTCCTGAGCCGGACCCGACCTTGCCACAAATCAACTTAATCCTACTGACTGCTGAAGAAGAAATGGCCAAAAGAAACCGAGTAAGGGCCCTGTTGACCGAAACGAACAGAGCCGAGGTACCACCACCGAGCCAGACGCAAGAAACCGTGGTGGCTCTTCCATCTCAACAGCCTTCGTCATCTCGGGCGAACAAGCGTGCCCGGACTAGCCAAACCGAGCAATGCCTCGTCGACGAAGATGAGACCATTCTTCCGCCACCGAGCCCTCAACCGGAGCAATCTGACCGATCTAGCTTCTCCAAGTGGGCTCCCAAGCTCACTTTTCAGAACCGAGATATTTGTGCTACCGACTCAGTGGTGGCAGACAAAGACCATATGCTAGCCTTCAATCTGGCTAAGAGCGTATGTCTGCCCCCTGACATGGAGCATCACAAGAACTTGACCGAGCTTAAGGCCATCCGGTCGGTAGAGATGGCAATGGGGACCCGGCCCGATGGGGACCCGACCCCCCGACCCCGAATTGAATGGTGATTCCCCGAAAAATATCCCCGTGGGGACGGGGACGGTATTCAAAATTTCATCCCCGATGATATCCGGGCCGGGGACGGGGATGCATGTTTCAGCCCCGGCCCGCCCCGGCCCCGGCCCGACCTCTCCCCGATTAGTCCCCGTGTGTATATAGATATATATAATATATGTTTACAAATTAGTGGGTTAGGCTGTTTACAAATTAGTGGGTTAGGCTATTATTTTATTTCAACCACTCTCTCTCTCTCTCTCTCTCTCTCTCTCATTCTTCTCCCCCTCTACTCTGTGTTGCTCTCTCTGTGACTGAGAGATGAGAGAAGCGAAGGTCCAACCCTCCCTCCGTCGCCTCCTCCTCTCCTCGCCTTCACCACCGTCCTCCGATCTACCTCCGATCACAGACTTCGATCTACCTCCACAGACTTCGATCAACGGGGTCACTCCTCCCTCTCTTATCTCGGCCTCTCTCCCTCTCTCTGCTGCGATGCTCACGGCGATGGCGTCGGCCGCTCCTCCTCTCCCTCACGGCGTCACGGGGTGTGTTGTTGATCAGATCTGGGTGTGTGTGTTGTTGATCAGATCCAGGTGTGTGTGTGTTGTTGAATCTGGGTGTTGGTTGATCAGATCTGGGTGTGTGTATTGTTGAATCTGGGTGTGTGTGTTGTTAAATCTGAAGCTCTTTTTTGGTATTAAATCTGAAGATCTGGGTGTGTTTAGGTTATTTGAAGCTCTTTTTTATTTTTTTTTGGCATTTGGTATTAAATCTGAGTGTTGTGTTGTTGAATCTGTTGTTGAAGTTATTAAATCTGAGTGTGTGTGTTGTTAAATCTGTTATTGAACCTCTTTTTTTTTTTTTTTGGCCGGGGACTCTTCGGGGTCGGGGAAACCCGATCCCCGTTAGGGGACGGGGACGGGGGTGGTGACAGGGTCCCCGTCGGGGATCGGGGCCGGGGATGGGGGATTTTTCACCGTCGGGGATCGGGGACGGGGAGGGTGATCCCCGGCCCCGCCCCGCCCTGTTGCCATTCCTACCGGTCGGCGAAGAAATCAATGATCCTGGTAAGTTGCTCTTCTTGTCTCCTAAAATATCTCCAACTTTCTGTTCGGTTTTGTCATTAGTTTCTTTTACTTCTTTTCAGGCCATGCAAAAGAGCCAAATTGCCCATAAAAAGGTGCTGGAGCTCAGGAAAACAGCTAGGCAGGCCATGGCAGAGGTTGAAGAAAAAACAACCGAGCTGAAGGAATCACAACAAAAAACAACCGAGCTTAGAGGCTGAGGTAGCTCGTCTAACTGGGCTAGTTACCTCGGCTGAAGCTGACAAACAGAAGGCGTTGACCATGATGAAAGACAAGTACCTTCGTGAGCTAGTCAAGCTCGAAGGGAAAAAAGACGCAGAGATCGCCGAACTGAAGAAGAAAGTGAATGGTGCCAACGCCGAAGGTTTCAAGGAGTCGGAGGCCCTCTACATTCCACAATGTGAGGCCGCCAAGGATTTGTTCTTTAAATGCGGCTGGAGAGGTGCTGTGGAGCAGCTCGGTTGTGGGCCCGAAACCGAGGTCTACAACCCTCCTCAGTATTCCATTCCGGCCTCACTAGCGGAGTATGCCGCATCCGTTCAGCAACAGTTCCTCGAGGGTTCTGACGATGATGAAGAAGAGCCAAATGATACCCCGATCGTCAATGATCCGGTTAATCAATCAGTTCGGTTGGAGCCAACGGTTGAAGCCTTGACTGAAACTGTGCTTCCAACAGACACCGTGCTCCAAACCGAGACCGATCTGCCGTCTGGAACCGGTCTTCGTGTTGATATTGACGCCGATCTTGAAGATCTTTTGAACTGATTTTGTAATTTTTCTTTTTTCTTTTGCTTTGGACTTGTAACCGGGCTGCGGTCACTCCTTTGTATTTGCTCTTGATCAATGAAAGTTAGCTTTTGCATTCAACACTTATCTGGGTTTTGATCTGTATTCTTGTACTGGTAATGAGTTTTTTAATGAATCCTTGATTTCTTTTGCTCCAACTGTGATCTCGGTTTGTACTCCTATTAGTGCTTGCTTTCAAACTGCAATTTGAAATATTTTCCGGCCGAGATACCGTATTCCGGCTTTAGCTGGTCATTCTGACTAAGCTTACCTAGCCAACCACTCTTTAGCCGATATAATTACTCCGGCTGAAGAGTACAAAGAGTTGGTTTAATCTAGCCAACCACTCTTCAGCCCATACCTTTACTTCGGCTGAAGAGTAATGAGAGTTGGTTTAATCCAGCCACCCACTCTTCAGCCATACCCCTACTTCGGCTGAAGAGTAACAAAAGTTGGTTTAATCCAGCCAACCACTCTTCAGCCGATATACTTACTTCGGCTGAAGAGCAATAAGAGTTGGTATAATCCAGCCAACCACTCTTCAACCGATATACTTACTTCGGCTGAAGAGTAATAAGAGTTGGTTTAATCCAGCCAACCACTCTTCAGCCTATGCTCTTACTTCGGCTGAAGAGTTAAAAAGAGTTGGTTTAATCCAACCAACCACTCTTCAGCCGATATAATTACTTCGGCTGAAGAGTTCAAAGAGTTGGGTTAATCCAGCCAACCACTCTTCAGCCCATACCCTTATTTTGGCTGAAGAGTTCAAAGTGTTGGTTTAATCCAGCCAACCACTCTTCAGTCCATACCCTTACTTTGGCTGAAGAGTAAAAAGAGTTGGTTTAATCCAGCCAACCTCTAAGTTAGTTTTTTCCAGCCAACTTAGAATAAAATGTTTGGTTATTCCGACCAAACGTCCTGCAGCCTGGATCCTTATCCTGGGCTTAGGAGGGGTATTGGTTTAATCCAGCCAACCTCTAAGTTAGTTTTTCCAGCCAACTTAGAATAAAATGTTTGCAATGCTCCTAACTCTCTAAAACTATCTTTTACAGAAAACAATTATGCTGAAAAGAATTGACTTGTTTTATTGAGAAAAGAAAAAATTACATATGCTTAAAAAGAAAAAAGCCAAAAATAAAATAACTTGAGATTGGCAGTGTTCCATGGCCTGGGAATTGCTTTGTCATCCTGATCTTCTAAGTGGTATGCCCCTTTGCCTGCTAATCTGACCACTTTGTAAGGTCCTTCCCAATTAGGCCCTAACTTGCCATCTCCCGGCACCAAGGTGTTTCCCATTACTTTGCGCAGCACCCAATCTCCGATTTTGAATTGCCTTGGATGCACTGTTTTGTTATACTTTCTGGACAGTTCTTGTTGATAAGAGGCGATGTGAACCAATGCTCTGTCTCTTCTTTCTTCCGCAAGGTCAAGCTCCAATGATATGGCTTCGCCGTTTAAATCTGGGTCAAAGTTTTCGCTTCGAATTGTGGGGAGGCCAACTTCCAGTGGGATTACTGCCTCTATGCCGTATGCTAAGGAGAATGGTGTTTCTCTTGTCGATCGCCGAGGTGTGGTGTGGTAAGCCCATAAAACATGAGGGAGTTCTTCTACCCACTTGCCTTTTGCTTTCTCTAACCTTTTCTTCAATCCATCTAAGACGACCTTGTTTGATGCTTCTGCTTAGCCATTTGCTTGAGGATATGCCGGTGTAGAATTATAGAACTCTATCTTGTATTCCTCGCAAAAGCCTCTGAAAATTCTGCCGTCGAACTGAGTGCCGTTGTCTGAGATTAAGGCTTTTGGTATGCCAAACCGAGTGATGATGTTCTACCAAACAAACTTCTTCACATCTTTTTCCTTGATTGATGCCAAGGCTTCTGCTTCCACCCACTTTGTAAAGTAGTCGATTGCTGCAAGGAAGAACTTCCTGTTGCCTAGTGCTGTTGGAAGTGGTCCCACTATGTCTAAGCCCCACATTGCGAAGGGCCATGGGCTAGTGAGAGGTAGAAGTTCTCTGGCAGGTTGGTGTATTTGGTGTGCAAACTTCTGACACTTCTCGCATTTTTTGACATACTTTTCTGAATCCGCTTGCATATATGGCCACCAATATCCTTGCGAAATTGCTCTGTATGCTAGTGATCTTCCTCCTTGATGGCTTCCGCATACGCCCTCGTGTATCTCGAATAAGAATGCTTCCATTTTGCTGGGATGAACACACTTTAGGTAGGGTCCTGAGAATGACTTTTTGTATAATGCCAATGATGGGGAGAGCCAAAATCGCAGCGACTTTGCTCTTATTCTGTTGGCCTCTTTCTTGTTTTCTGGTAGGGTGCCATCTTTTAGGAACAATATGATGGGATCCATCCAAGAAGGGCCTAAATCGGCGCAACATACCTCTTCTGCTTCTGGGTCTTCAATGCTTGGTCTAGGTAGGTAGTCGATCAGTAGTGGATGAGGGATGGAGGTATCGGCCATTGAGGCGAAGCCTGCTAGTTCGTCTGCTCTACTGTTTTCCTCCCTGCCAATCTGTTCTATCCTCACCACTTCAAACTTCTTAATCTCTGTTCTGACCAACTCTTGGTACTTGGCCATCCTGTCATCCTTTGCTTCGTAGTCGCCAGATATTTGGTTTACCACCAGCTGTGAGTCGTTGTAGACCATTAGCTCGGTGGCCTTCATGTAGAATGCTGATTTGAGACCTGCAAGAAGTGCTTCATACTCCGCTTCGTTGTTTGATGCTGGGAAGCCAAGGTTGACTACCTGTTCCACTACTAGGCCGTCTGGGGAGATGAGGACTATGCCAAGTCCTGCTCCATGCCGGTTGGATGCTCCATCCACGAAGAGCTTCCACATCTCCCCGACAAACAACTTCCAGCAAGTGGAGGGATCAGATGATGCCTTGGGGTCGTCCATGTTGCTGGTGTCTTCTTCTTCATGGTTCATGCCTGATGTCTGTCCCTCGCCACCTGGTTGTACCAAATCTTGTTTTGTTGGTGAGTCTTGACTTGGCGTAGCATGGTTCGCTTCTTCCTTCCTTGCTTTACTCTGGTCTGCCTTGGGACCTGACTGAGTAACCAGTACCAGGGGTTGCGTTATTCCGACGTCAACTTCCATTCCTAGTTCGATTGTTTCAGTCAGGTCGACTGGGCAGATATGATGACTTCCTGGGGTGAATTCGGCGACAATGTCTGCCAAGGCTTGTGCTTTTATTGCGGTTCTGGGTTGGAACTTGATGTCGTATTGCCCCAGCTCAACTGCCCACTTCAAGATTCACCCAGAGAAGTTAGCCCTCTCAAACAAAGCTTTTAATGGGAAGGCTGTGAGGACAACTATAGTGTGGGCGTGAAAGTAGTGCGACAACTTTCTTGAGGCCATCATCAAGGCCAATGCCAGTTTTTCCAGTGGCAATTACCTTGTTTCGGCGCCCAGCAGTGTCTTGCTGACATAATAGATGGGCAGATGTTGGATTCCTTCTGCACGGACCAACACTGCGCTGATTGCGTACTGAGAGACTGCCAAGTACAGGAAGAGTTCTTCTCCAGGGACTGGGGTGACAAGTAGTGGTGGAGAAGACATGTATTCTTTTAAGCTTTCCAGAGCGCGGTCGCATTCTTCGTCCCACTCAAATTTGGCTTTTAAAGCCTGAAAAAATGGTCGCAGTCTGTCTGACGATCGGCTTATGAACAGATTGAGTGCGGCTGCCATGCCGGTGAGGTGCTGTACTTCTTTTACTGAGTTTGGTCTCTCTAGATCCTGAATTGCCTTGATCTGAGATGGGTCTGCCTCAATACCCCGGTTAGTCACCAGGAAGCCCAGGAATTTGCCGGATCCTACTCCGAATGCACACTTCAACGCGTTAAGGCGCAACTTGTGCTTCTTCAGGATCTCAAACATCTCACGTAGGTCCTTGAGATGGTCATTCTCATCCTTGCTCTTGACCACCATATCGGCGATGTAAGCCTCCATTGTTCTGCCTAACAACGGCTCAAACATCTTGGTGACCATTCTCTAGAATGTTGCTCTTGCATTCTTTAGGCCAAATGACATGACCTTGTAGCAATACAGTCCTCTTGGAGTTGTAAAGGACGTGACCTCCTGGTCTGGTTCATGCATGGCGATTTGATGGTAGCCTCTGTATACATCTAAAAAGTTAAATCGGTTGTGCCCTGCCGTTAGGTCTACCAGTTGATCTATCCGCGGCAGAGAAAAGCTGTCTTTTGGGCATGCCTTGTTGACTATTTTGTAGTCGACGTAGACACGCCACTTGCCATTCTTTTTTGGCACTACGACTGTATTGGAGATCTATCTTGGGTAGTGTACTTCCCTGATTGCCCATGCCTCTAGTAGGTTTCCTACTTCTTCCGCCACTATCTCGGCGTGTTGGAGTGCCGATCTGCGAGTTCGCTGAATGATTGGTCTGGCGGATGGGTGGACATTGAGTTGGTGACAGATGAAGTTTGGATCAATGCCTGGCATGTCGTATGGAGTCCAGGCGAACACTTCGATGTTAGAGGTCAAAAATTCTAAGACCTCTAACCTCTCAGTGCTGGACAACGACGAACCGAGCAAAAAGAACTTATCCGGGTTCTTTTCATCTATTCTCACCTCACCAAGTCTTCCACTGCTTTTTGATTAGCTGCTTTGCCGACATCTGCGAACAGTTCATTACTCTCTGGTTCTTCCACCGAATGAACATATCCTTTGGCAGCGCGGCTGCCATTCACCGTGACAAAGCATTGTTTGGACATAATTTGATCTCCATAGACCTCTTCAATTAACCCAGCATCGTTTGGGAACCGCATTACTTGGTGGTAGGATAACGCCACCAATCGCATGGCATGCAGCCATGTTCTGCCCAAGATGATATTGTAAGTGGAAGGGACTTTCAATACCCAGAACTCCACTTGTTTCGTACACTTCCTGCTCTAACTGGAAGAATTATCTTGCCGACTGGCCACTCTGGTATTGAGTTGAATCCAATCAGGGGAGATACGGCAGGTGCCAAGTCTTTATCTTGTAACTTCAATTGTTTAAATGTTTCATAGTACATTATTTCACATGAACTACCCTGGTCAATCAGAATCCGCTTAACGTCAAAATCCTTGACTCGGAGGGTGACGACCAGGGCATCATTGTGAGGACAATATATCCTTGCCAAGTCTTTATCCGAAAAAGACATGACGTTCGTGGCCTCTGTCTTCCCCTTCTTGGTAGTAGGTTGGGCACTTAGTACCTCTCTTAAGTGCTCAGCCTTCTTGATTGACCCTCTGAGCTCGCATACACGCTCAGGTTCAAAGACTCCATGTATCACATTGATTATGCCTGAGGTGGGGCGTCGACGGTATCCCGTTGGGTTTATTGTGGTCCTGGGGGGCTGGTTGCGTCCCTCCTTCAATGAATTTATCCAGGTGACCGGCTGCTGCCAACTCTTCCAAGTGCTGTCTCAATGGCGTGCAATTCTCAGTGCGGTGCCCCTTTTCTTTGTGGAAGGTGCATCGTGATCTTTCGTCATAGTCTTTCTGTGCTTCTCCTAGTTGGCTGGCCATCTGACGAAAGGCTTATCTCGTATTTCACTTAGAATTCGGTAGATCGGTTTTTTGAATACCGTGGTTATGGCAGTGCGGACTCTCAACCATCTTTTATCCTGGTGGTCATCTCCGTTGTCTCGTCTGCCACGTCCGTTTCTGCTCGGGTGATCTACCGCATTGACCTTTGCTGAGGCCTTTTTCTCTAGTACCGCGGTCGTGCCAGATTTTGTTTTGGCACGTGCGCCATCCTCCTCCACCCTGATGTGCTGATGCACTCTCTCCATCAAGGCTTCCATGGTGAGGGGCGGTGTCATGGTGATTGAGTCCCTTAGTCTGTTGCCGACTGGAAGGCCTCTTTTGTACTGTGCAATGGCGAGATTGGTGGGGCAGTCCCCAATCTGGTTGAAGGTCTCCCAGTAGCGACTATTGTAGGATCTTAAGATCTCCTTGTTGCCCATGTCGATGGAGAGTAGTTGGTAGATCTCCACCGGGTTTTTAGTGTTTGTTCTGAACCTGGTTACAAACGCTTCCGCCAATTGCGCTCATGAGGCTATACTGCCTTCAGGAAGTTTTTCGAACCAAGTCAAGCCTAGGTCACCAAGGCTAGATGGGAAGAGGATGCACATCAAAGCCTCGTTTCGCTGGTACACAGCCATGACCTGGCGAAAGTGGCTCAGGTGCGAATAGGGGTCCGTCTTTCCCTCATATGTAGTGAATTTGGGCTGAAGGAAGCCTGAAGGTAAGGGCGCGTTCTCAATTGCTGGAACAAACGGTGAAGTCTGCAGCCTTGCTAATGCTTTGTCCGTCGGTTCGTAGGCAGGGCGCGGTATTGGCATTCCAACCTCGACGCTTCCATGCGATCGAGGAGCCAACCGCTGTAAGGCAGACACTCTGTGTGGATCGCGTGCCCTGGCGTCCTCCTTCCATCGTGCCTTCTCTTCGAGCACGGCGCGTAAGTCAGATGATCTAGGCAACTCCGTCTGTCTGGATCTTGTTTGGTGCGTATGTGAAGGCCAATAAGTACCCCCTTCCGTGTATGACCTCTCAGATCTCGTCCTCTCAGACCTGGAGTGACGAGTTCTGGAAGACCTGGATTGAGTATCGCCTGTCCTGAGGCTTTTACTCTCTGCTTGCGAGGGTGTGGTATTCCTACCACGATCTTCCGAGTGGCGATGGGGCGTCTTGCTTATGCGCCCCTCTCCTGTTGCCACTTGTTTTCCCTTCATCTGGCGCTTTAGGGATTCCATGTCCACCGCCATTCGTCGTATCAACTCGTCTTGCTCCTTGACGCGATCTTCCAAGGCTTGAGGGTCAGTCCTCCGCCTTTGTCTCTCTGAACTCTGTGAACGAGAGTGACGAGGGTTGTTAGTCCGCCTTCTTCCCCTTCTATCCCTCCTGGGATTCTGTCGTTGTGGCTCCAAATCCGCCATAGGAGGGATGAGAGGTAGACCTTCGCGCCTCGCACCCCCTTCTAGTGTTTGTCCGTCGATGGCTGACTGTGGTAAATCTTCGTTGTGCGCCATTGATTCTTAAGAGGAAAAGCTTGATCAAGAGGTTTTGTTCTTGTCTGAATTCTCACAGACGGCGCCAATTGTACGGGAAAGAAATAAACCTTCTCGTATAATCCTGTTGATCAAGTCTGCGCTCCTCCGTACGACGTCGTTCTACTACCTGAAAATACAAACGTGAGCTAGCCGGCGGGTGTGTGCCGAAAACCTCTCCGATGCCTAAGTCAGCAAACTAGACAAATAGACAAAAACTCTGTATATTCGGGAATCAAAGTTGCGTTATCTCTCCATAGGTGATGTTATGGGCTTTTATAGGTTCCATGTGGCACAATTCAAGTAGGACTCTTATTCCTCGATGTAGAGTCCTCCAAGGATTCATACTCCTGAAAGATAATATTTATCCTTCAACACAACTTTTTTTTACTAACAGAGTTTATTAAAAAAACTTTATTATTAACAGAGTTTTTCAAAAAAAAATTAACTAATATTTTTAGGAACAAAAAATATAGATTACAATAAAAAATTTGTTAATAACAAAGTTTTTATTAAAAAAAATTCCTCTACATATATGCTTGTAAATATACATTACAATGATCATATTATTTTATAGAATTATGATTCGAGTTTTATTTTCACTCACAGGTTCAGAAAAAAGGTGACCGACCCAATTTTTGTTCAAATCAAAACTAGAATAGACGATTTTTGATAACTTACTCTACGATTTTGTTGACCCAATTTAGTTTTTTTGAAAATAATATAAACTCTATTAATAAGAAAGTTTTTAATATGTATTGAGATTTTTTTTTTTTTTTAGCAAGAAG
>CM069911.1:110044428-110160458 GCA_036172215.1 Camellia granthamiana
TGAAGGGCCCTTCTGTGTTTGAGGCCAGAAACCATCACTTGCTTCTTTGTCCCTCTTTTGGCCCATTTCTTGCATGAGAGCTTAGCCATACTTGTGTTTGTTTTTGTGGCTTATTGTAAACTGTAAAATACCATATTTTGGGCCCCTCTTTAACATTGTAGAAGGGCCCTTCTCTGTTTGAGGTCAGAAACTGCTACTTTCTTCATTATCTCGCTTTCGGGGCCATTTTTGCATGCTAGCTTAGCCCCATTTGTGTTCACTTTTTAGCCTTGCTTAAAACTGTAAATATACTTGTTTTGGGACTGCCTTGCTTCTGTCTTCACACTTCATGTTCAAATAATACATGCGTTGCATAGCCATAGGTCATTCCATGCGCCTAATTTCATGTTTCGGGTCTCATACAACCCCACGTCTTCCAACCCCACGTTGCGGGTCTCATGTTTCGGGTCTCCGAGCGAGGGCAATGTTGTAATAAGTGTGCGTGAGTGTGATGTATGTCTTCCAACCCCACGTCTTTCTTTCCTTTTATTTACCTGCTTATGATGATTAGACTGGGGCATATTTCAATTAGCATACAGTATGATAGCATGTTTGCATTCATTCATCGGTTTTGCATGTACCGGGCTCGGCGCATCATACTAACTGCATTTGTATTTCAATTCCAAGTTGAATACATGTTAGCTGTAGCATTCCATATGCCATGTTTAGGATAGCTGAGCCTGCTATAGTTACATTCTGCATGTGTTGCATTAGGCATTTCTGTATACTTAGGATCATGCATGGATTTCTAATCAGTTTCTGTTTTGGCTTGGAGTACTCGGTAAGTTTTATGCTTTAGCATCTTTGCATGTGTGTGAGTGACTGCCATGATAGCATGCTTACCATGAGGCTATGTGCTTACATGATATAACTGCCTGAATGCCTGTGGGTGAAGGTTGGGTTATTTAGATTGGAACAAATCATCGACTGTGAGTTTTAAGCCCACTAGATAGTGGCAAAACCATCTTTTCTAAAGCCCACCTGAGGGTGGTAATTAAGGCCGAAATGTACATCATTGAGGCCGTTAATTAGAATCTCTTAACTTCACTTGCTGGTCAAACCGTGTATTTTATGTGTGTTGAATGTCAATCAGGTTATACATCGTCGGAGCATAAAATGGGCAAAAAGACAAAATTTGGACGGAGTTGACTTTTTCTGGAAAAGTCAAACTGATGTTTTAAACCTGTTTGGAAATGAGGAGAAGTATAAAAAGAAAAGAGAAAGGCTTTTCTAGGGTTCTGAAACTGTTTTAACCTAAAGAGGGAGGCTAGGGTTTGGAGAGGAGAAGGAAAGCAAAAGCTCCAAGATGTCTTCCATGGTGGTTTCTTCTCCATCTTCATCCTTCCACTCCTCCATGAGTGGCTAGTCGTCTTTTCTAGGGTTTTGATGAAACCCTAGCCATGTAACTATTTTGTTTTCCTTTTGATTCTCAATTATGTAAAGGTTTGAACCATTGTATGGTGTTTTAGAAATTCTTTATATATAATTTTCATTATCTTTTTAAATATTTGACTTTCTGTGATTGCTGAATGTTATCCATACATGAGTTTTCTATTCTTTCACATTCAAGGTATGAGACGAACCATACTACGAGGGACGAGTCGTGTCACTACCCTAGTTTAGAGTGAACGGTTCGTCCTACTTGAGATGGTTCGTGCCCGTACATTGAATGTGATGATTTTCTTGTTAAATGCTTTGAACTTGTAGTTGCAAAGCATTAATCTGTTCAAACTCTAGGATAATTGATTTCAATTGGAAACCCTAGTTACGTGGCTAGTGGTGGATTCTTTGCCCTAGTTTTTCCCCCAATTCAGTAAACCAATTTCATTTATTATTAATAATTTAATTCCTTAGTTTAATTTATTCGTTATTAAATTAGGTTATGATCATTCAATCTTTTTATCAAAATTAATTTAGGAATTTAACGATTAAATTAGTTTAATTTCACAATAGTCCCTGTGGATCGATACCTGGACTTGCCATTATTCTAATAGAATTTGGTATAGTTTAGTGATTATATTTTGGTGTGTTCAACGACCCATCAAATTTTGGCGCCGTTGCCGGGGACTTCTGGCGAAATTAGTTAATTTAAAGTTATATTCTTATTTTAATTTTTAGTTTAGGATTTTATGCTTTTGGTGTTGCTAAGTGTGCAGAGCGTTTGAAATTGGAGCTATCATTGAAGTGCAAGCGGAGCGCAGCCGAGCTTTAAAAAAAAAAAAAAAAAAAAAAAACCGCAGCACTAAAGTGAGTAAACAGAAGCAAACACTCACAAGCAAAGCACCAAAGTGCTAAGACGAAAGTCAAAGCTCAATTGGGGATTGGAGACAACGTCTACACGTCAAGCATCCGCAAGACGAGTAAAGCGTTTTCGTTAAACCGCTGTGAGTATTTCTTTCTTTGTTTTTTTTTGCTTTCATACTTAGTGCACAGAGTCGAACTTATTGTGTGTGTGTGGGTAGTGTATGCACGGGCATCGTTCTTGTCGCCCTGAATACCTTGAACTAGAAAGGACCCTTAGGAGACTTAGGGCTTCTGCCCGTGTTCCTAGGCTTGAGTATTCATATCCATATATTGAGCCATTAGAGATGGCAGATCCTAATGTCCCGAATGTGCCTAACCGGACCCTTAAGGATTATTTTACACCCACTGCATATACATCACCATCATGCATCCAATTGCCCAACACCACTGCTGCTCATTATGAGATTAAGTCCAGCACCATACAAATGCTTCCATCATTCCATGGACTAACTCATGATGACCCTTATAAGCATTTGAATGAATTTTTGGAAATTTGCTCGACAGTGAAGATCCAGAATTTCACAAATGAAGCCTTAATGTTGCGATTGTTTCCATTCTCGTTAAAGGATAAAGCCAAACACTGGCTAAATTCTTTACCTGCTAATTCAATCACAACTTGGGACCAATTACAGCAACGGTTCTTGGAGAAGTACTTTCCCATAGGTAAAACCAACCAACTTAGGCGAGCCATCACAAACTTTGCTCAAATGGATGGCGAGCAATTCCATGAGACTTGGGAAAGACTTAGAGACCTTCTCCAGCAGTGTCCCCACCACCAAGTGCCTGATTGGCAACTTGTTCAAACATTCTATTATGGCTTAACTGAGCCACACCGCCAAATGGTGGATTCGTCCTGTGGTGGGACATTTATGTCTAAAAATGATGCCGAGGCATGGCAATTGTTTGAGAACTTAAGTGATAATTCCCTTCACCATGCCTCCGCAGCCCGGCAAGTCCGGCAACCCGTAGTTGGAGCCCCAAAAAGAGGGGGCATTTATGAGGTCGGGCAAAACCTAGAGTTAGCCCAACAAGTAGAGGCATTGTCCCGCAAGATGGACCAATTATTAGCTATAGGACATGCCCCTACCCAGCAAGATCAGCCTCAATTTCACGAGGCATGTGTTATTTGTGCGAGCCCTGCTCATGACTTGAGTGAGTGCCCTTCGGCATCACAATTTCCGGAGTTAGTCCAAGAGCATGTGAATGCGGCTCAAGAATTCTCCAACCTGGGTAATAACCCATACTCCAACACATACAATCCGGGATGGAGAAATCACCCTAATTTCTCATGGAGACCCCCTTCACAAGGAACTTCTTACAATCCTCCACCACCAAGGCAGAATTTCAATAATTTTGCCAACCAATCATCTTACCGACCACCGCAACCTTATAGACCCCCACAACCATACCGGCAACCACAACCACAACCACAACCCCTGCCTGTTCCTCAGGGCAACTCTGCCTTTGAGACTCAGGTGTTAGAAGTTCTCTCAGAACTTAAGGGGTTAGCACCGATAGTTCACTCCCACACTCACTCTATTGCCAAGATAGAGACCCAATTGGGTCAAATGGCTAACAACATGAATCGGAGAGATGAGGGAAAATTACCGAGTCAAACTGTGGCCAACCCTAAGGGACAATACGGGGTTGAGAGTTCGGGTGGAAATGGTAAGCAACATAAGCAAGTGCAGGCGGTGGTTGCTTTAAGAAGTGGTAGGACATTAGAGCCTCAGTCAGTTGCATTTGATGCAACTAGAGTTAGGAAGGGTGACCACGGTGGTTCACCTAGTGAGAGTAAGGGTGAGGGGGAAACACTTAAGAGGGATGACTTAGTCCCTAGCACTTCATTTGAGCCCAAGGCACCATATGTGCCTAAGGCACCCTTTCCCCAATGTCTTGACACACCGTCCCCTTTTAATAAGAAAGCGGCATCTATGGAGGCAATGATGGAGGTCTTTAAACAGGTAAAAATCAACCTCCCCCTGTTGGAGGCGATTAAGCAAGTACCATCATATGCCAAATTTCTGAAGGACCTTTGTACGCAAAAGCGTAAATCTAGGACACATGTGTCCCAAAAGGTCCTACTCACGGAGCAAGTAAGCTCCATCTTGTTGAATGACACACCTCCTAAGCTTAAGGACCCGGGTGCCCCAACCATTGCATGCATTATAGGGGACCATTTCATTGATAGGGCCTTATTGGATTTAGGGGCGAGTGTCAATTTGTTGCCGTACTCTGTGTACGAGGAATTTGGGCTTGGTGAGTTGAAGCCCACTACTGTTACTCTTCAGTTGGCTGACCGGTCCCTTAAAGTGCCACGTGGCATGATTGAGGATGTATTAGTTAAGGTTGATAGGTTCTACTTCCCTGTTGACTTTTTGGTTTTAGATATGGAACCGGTAACCAGTTCGAGGAAACAAATCCCGGTGATTTTGGGTCGACCTTTCTTGACTACGGCCAATGCATGCATTAATTGTCGGACCGGGGTTATGGAAGTTTCATTTGGCAACATGCAAGTGAAACTTAATGTTTTCCAAGCATCACAACAACCTCATGAGAGAGAGGAGTGCTTATTAGTGGATGTTGTGGATGAGATTGTTGAGGAGGCTTTGCCCTCCATTCTTATAGAGGACCCTTTAGAGGCTTGTCTAGCTCATTTTGGGTTTGACAATTTTGATATAGATGGGTCAGTTGAGGAGGTAAATGTCTTGCTTAATTCTTCTTCTACACCGGATTTTCCTCCATGGAAAGCCCGGTTTGAGTCACTTCCTCTTCTATCGAGAGAGCCTGCCCCACCATCTTTGGTCACACCACCTACACTTGAGTTGAAGCCACTTCCGGCCACACTCAACTATGCTTTTTTAGGGCCCCAGGAGACTTTACCAGTTATCATTGCATCTGACTTGACTGCTGAGCAGGAGAGTCAGTTAATGAGTGTTCTTGTGGCACATCGGAGTGCTATAGGTTGGTCAGTGGCTGATTTGAAAGGGATAGATCCCTCCGTGTGCATGCATTATATACACCTAGAGGAGGACACCAAACCTTCTCGCGAAATGCAACGGAGACTGAATCCTAACATGAAAGAGGTGGTGAAGAAGGAGGTTTTGAAATTGTTAGATGCGGGTATCATATACCCCATCTCAGATAGCAAGTGGGTGAGTCCCACACAAGTGGTACCCAAGAAATCGGGCATCACTGTTGTTGAAAATGAGGGAGGAGAGTTAGTCCCCACACGAACCACTACTGGGTGGCGAGTGTGCATTGATTATAGGAGATTAAATTCCTCGACTAGGAAGGACCATTTTCCCTTACCTTTCATTGACCAAATCCTAGAGCGGTTAGCGGGGCAGGGTTTTTATTGTTTTCTTGATGGCTATTCGGGGTATAATCAAGTCCCGGTGTACCCCGCTGACCAGGAAAAGACCACATTCACATGCCCTTTTGGCACTTTTGCTTACAGGCGCATGCCTTTCAGGCTATGTAATGCACCGGCGACCTTTCAACGGTGTATGATAGCCATTTTCTCCGACATGGTGGAGAAATTCTTAGAGGTTTTTATGGATGACTTTTCGGTGTTTGGACCGTCTTTTGAGGAATGCCTTAGGAACTTGACTAGAGTGTTAGAACGATGTATTGAGGCAAACCTAATCTTGAGTTGGGAAAAGAGCCATTTTATGGTTTGTGAGGGTATAGTGTTGGGACACATTGTGTCCCCTCGAGGTATAGAGGTTGACAAGGCTAAGGTTGACCTCATTGCAGGCCTTCCTCCACCCAATTCCATGCGTCAAATCAGGTCGTTCTTAGGGCATGCAGGCTTTTACCGTAGGTTCATCAAAGACTTCAGTAAGATATCACGTCCTTTGTGTAGTTTACTGGTTAAGGACGCACCTTTTGACTTTGATGAGGCATGCTTAAAGGCATTTGAAACATTGAAAATGGCCTTAACCACTGCCCCAATCATGAAATCACCAGATTGGTCACTTCCCTTTGAAATCATGTGTGATGCTTCCGATTATGCTGTCGGGGCTGTGTTGGGCCAAAGGGTCAATAAGGCACCATTTGCTATATATTATGCTAGTCGCACTCTCTCAGATGCTCAATTGAACTACACTACTACCGAGAAGGAGTTGCTAGCTGTGGTCTTTGCCTTAGACAAATTCCGGTCTTATCTCCTAGGTTCCAAGGTCATAGTCTTCACTGATCATGCCGCTTTGCGGTATTTACTATCTAAGAAAGAGACCAAACCTAGGTTGATTAGATGGATTTTGTTGCTTCAGGAATTTGACTTAGAGATCCGTGATAAGAAAGGATCCGAGAATGTGGTGGCGGATCATCTCTCCCGAATCCTTGTTGAGTATAATAGTGACCCTCTTATTCTGCATGATTCGTTTCCGGACGAACAACTCTTTGAGCTGTCACAAGCGAGCCCCCCGTGGTTTGCATATATTGTAAATTACTTGGCCATTGGACCAAATTCCGCAGAATTGGTCTAAGCAAGACAAAGACCGATTCTTTTCGCAGGTCAGGTATTACTTTTGGGAGGATCCGGAGTTGTTTAAATACTGCTCCGACCAAGTGATCCGACGTTGTGTGCCGGAGAGTGAGGTGCATAGCATTCTTACATTTTGTCATTCTTCTGCATGTGGCGGTCATTTTAGTGGGCATAAAACGGCCGCCAAGATTTTACAGAGTGGGTTTTATTGGCCCACAATTTTTAAAGATGCCCATCAATTTTGTAAAACTTGTTTGCGCTGTCAGCAAATGGGTTCGATGTCTCGGCGTGATATGATGCCAATGACCCCTATTCTTGTAGTAGAAATATTTGATGTTTGGGGGATTGATTTTATGGGCCCTTTCCCGTCATCATTCGGGTTTGAGTACATTCTTTTGGCAGTAGATTATGAGTCTAAGTGGGTGGAGGCAATAGCTACCCGAACAAACGATCATAAAGTGGTAATCAAGTTTTTACATGAAAACATCTTTAGTCGTTTTGGGTTTCCTAGAGCCATAATAAGTGATCAGGGTACACACTTTTGTAACCGGTTCTTTGAGTCGGTAGTTAAGAAATACTCTATCACTAATAAGTTGGCACTCCATATCACCCTCAAACTAGTGGCCAAGTGGAAGTCTCAAATAGGGAGGTAAAGCACATAATTGAGAAAACGGTGAGACCGGATAGGAAAGATTGGTCACAAAGGTTAATTGATGCATTATGGACTTACCGCACTGCTTATAAGACACCCATTGGGATGTCACCATATAGAGCGGTGTTCGGTAAAGCTTGCCATCTTCCTGTTGAACTTGAGCACCGAGCATTGTGGGCCATAAAGAAGTTTAACTTCGATATGGGCGCGGCTGGGCTCAACCGGAAATTACAACTCAATGAGTTGGAAGAAATCCGGAATGATGCATATGAGAGTTCGAGAGTTTTTAAAGCTCGGATTAAAGAATTCCATGACAAGCACATTAATAGGAAATCCTTTGAACCCGACCAAAAAGTGTGGCTTTTTAATTCAAAATTGAAACTCTTTCCGGGTAAGCTAAGATCAAGATGGGATGGCCCTTTTGTAGTTGTTGAGGCATTCATTCATGGCGCCGTGGAGGTGCGAGATCCAAAGACTGGCCATACTTTCAAAGTGAATGGCCAAAGATTGAAACCATATATAGAGGGGATTGGGAATGGGGATATGATTGAGTCCATTGCTTTGATGGACCCATTTTACTTCGATTGATAGATTAATTTCTTATTCCTTTTTCTTTTCCTTCTATGCTATTTTGTTTTTCTTTGCTCTCGTCATGCTGTACTTGCGTCTAGGAGACTTTAAATCCTCTAAAGGTGTAATTCCTTTGGTGTTAGCCGTGCCCGAACGGCATCTGACGGTCTGGTATAGCCACCTAACCGTGTTTGTAGTGAGTTCCTAGGAGACCAACTGAGACGGTGGAAACTAAAGTTCGAATGGCAAAGCCTAGAACACAAAGGTTTGGGATTTCCGAGACTAGAGTCTGGTTTAAATACCCAGGGGTGTGGAGATTGCTTCAAAACTACCTCGGCTTGAACTCTGTATGGCAGCCCCATAGGTTGAGGTAGCTTTATGCGCCTCGATTCTGGATACCGAATCAACCTAGTCTGTTACCCTGTTGGAGAATAGGGAAAGTTACAAACACAGTTAGGGAGAAAAGTAGTACCCGTGGTTTTCGCGTGAAGATCATACCTTTAGTGGGCATTCCGTATGTTCTTTTGTGCTATATTTATTCCGGATGTCAATTGAAGGTAGAAATGTTTATTTTCTGTGTTTAAAAGTATGCTTTCATGTTTATTTTCTGTGTTAAAAATAAAAAAATAAATCAAAAAAAAAAAAAGGGTTTATACTTGTTCATTTTATATTAAAGAAAAAAAAAATTTGTGTTGTTCTTGTTGTTTAAAAAAAAAAAAAAAAAAAAAGAGCATGAAATCGCCGCACGTGCGGCACTGTTCACGCACATGCGGCAAATGTGAGAATCAAAGATGGAGCACACTGCTAAATAAGCAAGTGCGCGGCGTGCGTGCGTTGACCAGCCGCACGTGCAGCTTGACTCCCGCACGTGCGGGATGCCGATATTCCGAAAAAAAAAAAAAAAAAAAAAAAAAAAAATGGCTCGAGAATCGCCGCACGTGCGGCCTGGGCCCCGCACGTGCGGGAAGTTTGGCAATTTGAGAGACGCACCCTGCTTTAAAAGCAGGTGCGTGCCAAGTGCGGCATTTTTAATTTTATTTTCTTATTTATTATTTTTATTTTATTTTATTTTATTTTATTAAAAAAAAAATGTTTTGTTTTGTTTTATTATTATTAATTTTTATTTTCTTTCATTTTTAATTTGTTTAAGTAAATAAATTTTATAAGTACATAAATAAATTTTAAAAATAAATAAATAAATATACATTTATTTAATTTATAATTTTTTTTTAAAATAAAAAAAAAAAGTCAAAAAACAAAAAAAACAAAATCGTTTTTTTTTTATTTGATTTTATTTTTATTTCCTATTTTGTTATTTTTATTTTCGTACAAAAAAAAAAAAAAAAAAACCCCAAAACAAATCTTATCTAACTCTCTCTCTCTCCCAATCCCTCTCACTCTCAGATTTCACTCTCTTTCTTCCTATCTTATCTCTCTCTTTTTCAACCCCACACAAACCCATTTTTTTCCTTTTTCTTATTCTTCCTTCTTCTTCTTCCTCTTCCCTTTTTCTTCTTCTTTCTTCTTCCTCACCACCACCATCTCACCGCCGGCGTCCTATTTCCTTACCGGCCGTCGAAACTCCGGCGACCACCATTTTTTCCGGCGGACCTCTAATTTTTTTCTCTTCTTTTCGTCACTTTTTCAAGGTAATTTCTTTTCTTTTTTGTAGATTTGTGGATGTAGGATTAATTTGTAGAGTTTTTATTTTTATTTTTGTGTATTGTTGATCTATAGTTCATCCCCCCAAAAAAAAAAAAAAAAAAAAAAAAAAAAAAGTTCATAAGTGCTTTATTTTTTTTTTGGTGTTCATTCTTTATCTTTTATGTTTAGTTTTGTTTTAATTTAATTTGTTTTTCTTGAGTTGTAGAATGCATGTTTAGTTAGTGTGAAAAAAAAAAAAATAAATAAAAAAAAAAAAAAAAATTTAAAACCGACCATCTTCTGGAGAAGATGAAAGCCGCACGTGCGGCTTGGGCCCCGCACGTGCGGGAATTTTCTATAAAAAAAAAAAAAAAAAAAACAAAAACAAAAAAATTCAGAAATCATGTGCTAATACTAATCCTAATTTTGTTTATTTTTATTCCCTCTATTTGTTTAGTTTAAATTGTTTCATAGTGATTCTGGTTCGCTTAATTACTTAGTGGATTTTGGTTTTATTTTTATTTTTATTTTATTTTTATTATACTTGTGTAGTTAGTGATTTCATTTTAATTATTAATTCTATAATGTCTTTGTTCATTTAATTATTCAAGTAGTTTAGTTTAGTTTTTATTTTAGGGGAAATTATCAGAAAGTCCTATTTACCAATTTATTACTCCATCTGGTCCCACATTTGTTCTCTTGGATTGGGAAGTCCTGTTTCACATGTTTTGTGGACAATCAAGTCCCGTTTTAAATTTATGTGATGTGTTTGTGGACGGATTTAACCCTCTTTATATTGGGATGGAATGCATATTTTGTGGGATATGTTCCCTGTTCCATGTTTGGTAACTTGGCTTCGTCGGTGTACCACGTCGATGATCTTCAATCCGGCAGATCGGTGTACCACGTCGACGATCATCAATCCAGCAGGTCATCATTTTGAAACTCATCTTCATCTTCTTCATGTCCAATAGATCTAAGCTATGTTTCGAGAGTCCCATGGCCAGTCTCTGATTGCCGAAACTACAACCCAGAAATGCCAATCAACAACTCCAACAACAAAACCCAGTGTTGCCAAACCCTCCTCAGCCTTTACGGAATCTCCCTCTCTCAACACCTCAAAGAAACCTCTCTGTTTCACCTCCCAGACCTCCCTACTTCTCTCTCTTGCCTCTCCGACTTCCAATCCAAGCTCAATTCCTTCTCTCTCTCCTCCAATCTCACCTCTATCTGCTTCGATCCCCTCCAATTCGTCATCACCCCCAACTTCTGTGCCTCTATCAAAACAACCCATGACTGGGTTTCCAAGCTCGGCCCCTCCACTTCCCTGGACACCGCTTGTCGTCCCGATCTCACCTCCTGCGACGCCTGTGTTGCCGCTGGTTTTTGAGTTCAAAACCAACTTCTGAGTTTTGGTTAGTAAAAAGAAAGAGAGAAGAGAGGGATTTTAAGAAAGAGAGACAACTTGGATGATGGGGTTGTATCGTAAGATTCCAACCCAAACAATACAGATATTCATTTGATGTTCACAGATCTGGTTCTCAATCTCACCGATTCCATCGATTCTCGTCCCAGCGATTCCACCGTTCTTCAGCAAATCCCACCGACCCATGAACCCAGATGCATCTGTGATGCGGGATGTAGTCCAAGTGGTTTTGAGAAGGCACTTAGGTGTCAGATCTTTGTAACTTCAAATACCTAGATTCATTGTGGTCCCTTTTATGACAGACACAGCTGGACAAGGAGAGTATACCATGGCGCTTGAGAAAACCGGCGGTGTCGTCGTCGTAGTCGTCGTGGGAGGGTGGTGGTGCACCGTGGTGATCCACGTTTGCTGACCCACGTTCCTGTTTGGTGATCCACGTTTGCCTCTCTTTGATATACACACAGCTTCGTTGTCGTCGGCGGTGTCGTCGTCGTGGAGGTTGGTGGTGCACCGTGGTGATCCACGTTTGCTGACCCAAATCTGCTGGCCCACGTTTCTGTTTGGTGATCCACGTTTGCCTCTCTTTGATATACACACAGAGTCGTTGTCGTCGGTGGTGTCGTGGTCATCGTCATCGTGGAGGTTGGTGGTGCACCGTGCTGATCCACGTTTGTGATGATCCAAACCACAAATCAACCCGATGACCCGTTTACACACATCACAAAAATAGCTACTAACACCTTTTTATTGTGATGTGAGACACAATCACACCCAAATCCCACAAAACACGGGCGCCCCAAAATCATTCCCCAATTACACTCTTAATGGCAAATTGGTAAACAAACTCTCAAAAGGACTAAATGGTTTTTAAAAAAACAATTAGGATCATATGATCCATAAGATTGAAATATGGGATTTACTGGTCAATTCCCCTTTATTTTACTTTATTTTCGGAATTTTTATTTCATATTATTTTCTTTTCTTTTCTTTTCTTCTATAAAAATAAAAAAATAAAAAAAAAGTGTTTAGTTTAGGTTATTTTATTTTATACTTTAGTCTCTTTTGTAGTTTAGTTATTTAAGAGTTTAGTTTAGTTTAGTTTAGTTTAGTTTAATGTAATTTATTTTCTAGTTTAGTTAATTTAATTTAATGACATTTTTGTTCATTTATTAATTATTTTCGTTTTTACAACAAAAAAAAAAGTGGGAATTGCATGTGGTACATTAGTGGGCAAACTTGTGCTTTCATATTTTATTTTATTCTCATGATTGGTTCCACGGGTTTGTGTCTATTTGTTTTTGGTGTGTGCAGGATATGAGTCGACGTATTGCTCGGGCCTCCAAGAAGGCCAGAGGTTCCACCTCTTCAGCGCCACCACCGCCACCGTCACCGTCACCACCATCCTCGCCACCGCCGCCACCACCACCGGCTTAACCGTAGTCCCCACCTGTATATTCCTTTGTCTCTTTTCTTTTTATTTTTATTTTCCTTTTTAGTTTTTTTTCTTTTCTTCAAAAAAACAAAAAAACAAAAAAACAAAACAAAACAAAACAAAACAAAACAAAAAAAAAAAAAAAAAAGGGAAGTGTATACATGTTACTCTCTGCCTACCTGGAGGTGCACCTACAATTCTGGTAATATTCTCTCATTTCTCTTTACTTTTCCATTGAGGACAATGTCATATTCAAGTTGGGGGATGGGGATTATATTTTCTTTTGTGCATTTCTATCTGGCTCATAATTCATGCTTATACTTGTTTCACTTGATTGCATTACTTCACTTGATGTGACTTTTTGCTAGTAGTGTGATAATGTTTGCATATGTCAATTGGAGAGCATAGTAGACTTGTATGAAAAGGGTTTATTGGGTAGATACTTGCATGCGATGTTTGCACAATGAGAGTTGTCTGTGTTTGTGGTTTTAGTACACTTGTCATGAGTATGTCTTAATTCACATTAACACACTATCATAGCGGTGATCTTTTTATTATAATCCCTGGTGTACATCATTGATAATAGCTAGAGTTGCAGAAAAGAATAAATGAGGAGCCAAGATTCTTAATACAAAAAAAAAAAAAAAACACTTGACTAATTTGGGTTTGTAGTCTTTTTAACTCGAGTTATTAAACCCGTAGGGGTGTCTTTACACCTAATGCCCTAAAACCGTCTGGTTTGGGAGTCATTGGCCCAAAACTTGCTACATGGGTTAATTAGAAAGCTTAAGGGACTTGGACATTGCACAGTTAAGGAAAAATAAGAAGAATGACTTGTTCGGATTCGTAGCCTTTTCAACTCGAGTTATTAAGCCCGTAGGGGTGTCTTTACACCTAGTGCCCTAAAACCGTCTGGTTTGGGAGTCATTGGCCCAATGCTTGTTACATGAGTTGATTAGAAAGCTTAATGGATCAAGACATTGCACAGTCATTACAAAAAAAAAAAAAAAAAAAAAAAAAAAAAAAACTACTTTTGAGAATCTTGGCTGCAACAGGTTAGTTTTTCTGTATATGTTGGGTGTTATTGTGAGTTACACTGGGCTATTATAGTGGATAGTTAACTAATATGGAGATTGCACTTTACACTGAGGATACTCATGACTTGTCTACTAGCATGCACAAGTATAGGGAACTTTACTTTTGTATTAACCGAATTGTGGTTTCGACTCAATAGGTTCCTTCATGCTTGTCCACTGTGTCTTTAATGACTCGTGATGTCTCAATATCACACTGTAGTGGCACATAAGTTGATTGTTAGGTGGAATAGTGTGGTCATTTGTTGTTGAGTATATATGAATATGTTAATGTTTGTGGGTATCATTTCTGGAAACCCTCACGAGACTCTACTCGTCCACTTGGGGTAACCTTGTAGTTTAAAGGCTTGTTGCATATGCTAAATGCAACCGTTGTCCCACGAAAGAGGAAATAGATAGATTTTGTTTTATTTTATTTTATTTTACTTGCTTGAGGACTAGCAAATAGTAAGTTGGGGGATGTGATTAAGGCCGAAATGTACATCATTGAGGCCGTTAATTAGAATCTCTTAACTTCACTTGCTGGTCAAACCGTATAATTTATGTGTGTTAAATGTTAATCAGGTTGTACATCGTCGGAGCATAAAATGGGCAAAAAGACCAAATTTGGACAGAGTTGACTTTTTCTGGAAAAGTCAAACTAATGTTTTAAACCTGATTGGAAGTGAGTAGAAGTATAAAAGGAAAAGGAAAAGGCTTTTCTAGGGTTCTGAAACTGTTTAACCTAAAGATGGAGGCTAGGGTTTGGAAAGGAGAAGGAAAGCAAAAGCTCCAAGATGTCTTCCATGGTGGTTTCTTCTCCATCTTCATCCTTTCACTCCTCCATGAGTGGCTAGTCGTCTTTTCTAGGGTTTTGATGAAACCCTAGCCATGTAACGATTTTGTTTTCCTTTTGATTCTCAATTATGTAAAGGTTTGAACCATTGTATGGTGTTTTAGAAATTCTTTATATATAATTTTCATTATCTTTTCAAATATTTGACTTTCTGTGATTGTTGAATGTTATCCATACATGAGTTTTCTATTCTTTCACATTCAAGGTATGAGACGAACTATACTACGAGGGACGAGTCGTGTCACTACCCTAGTTTAGAGTGAACGGTTCGTACTACTTGAGATGGTTCGTGCCCGTACATTGAATGTGATGATTTTCTTGTTAAATGCTTTGAACTTGTAGTTGCAAAGCATTAATCTGTTCAAACCCTAGGATAATTGATTTCAATTGGAAACCCTAGTTACGTGGCTAGTGGTGGATTCTTTGCCCTAATTTTTCCCCCAATTCAGTAAACCAATTTCATTTATTATTAATAATCTAATTCCTTAGTTTAATTTATTCGTTAATAAATTAGGTTATGATCATTCAATTTTTTTTTATCAAAATTAATTTAGGAATTTAACGATTAAATTAGTTTAATTTCACAATAGTCCCTGTGGATCAATACCTGGACTTGCCATTATTCTAATAGAATTTGGTATAGTTTAGTGATTATATTTTGGTGTGTTCAACGACCTATCAATATCCCGAGTGGTAGCGGGATTGGAGGGGGTATATCGAATGGCAGCGAGATTGGAGGGGGTACATCGATTGGCAGTGGGTTTGGAGGGGGTACATCAAATGGTGTTAAGTTTAAAATGGATGGCACGCATAAGAAAAAAGTGAGGTTGGGCAAGAGCTTCCTCCTCATTGATCGTAACTTATGTCAAAATCTAAAGGATATTGATGTATTTCGGTTCATACACCCACAGAGCTTGTCAGTTGTTAAGGTTCAAACTAAAAGTAGGGATGGCAACAGAGGGTAATTGGGCCAATATTAATTCCTCATCCCCATTTTCCTATTATAATTTTTCTCTGTTCTCCATTTCCCATCATCCATGGGGACTATCCTCCCCATCCCCTAATGGATTTGGGTTTTTCCCAACCCAACTTGACCTCTTTTTTTATTCGCTTTCATTTTTTTTATTTTTTTGGGCTCAACAACAAAATCAGATATATATTAATTAATTAATTAAAAATCTTATTTTAAAGAAATCAAATTTATAATCTTAAACAACCAAACAAGTTTTTAGTAACCAAAAAAAAAAAAAGCAAAAAAATAATAAAAATGTCAGTATAATTAAATATATTGACATCTAAACCATCTAAATCTCTGTTTTTAAGATTCCGCAAAGCTGAGTCCCAATCAAAATTAAAATCCTCATCAAGAGTATCCTTGATTAGAGCCACTTCAAGTGGGTCTAAATGAGAAAACATATCAGGTGGCAATGGACGTCTCCAATTGTCATGATTAAGGTCTTCATCCATTGCAATACCTTTGCATTTTTCTTCTTTTGATAGTCATCTAGTGACCGGCTTAGAGTTGATAAGGAAACCCTTTTTCAACGTAGTACAAATCACTCAATAGTGCCAAGAAAGATAAAGCAATATACCCAAAAGAAATCACAACACAAAAGGAGAATCAAAAGCCACAATCACAACAAAAGGACATCCAAGAGCAATTTGATGAGACAAAGATAGAAACTAAACCAGCAGAGCAATTCATGTGTAACTTAAGGGGAGGTCTAGCCTGCGTGGCTAACTCTTTGGCTATCAAATCTCTCTTAAGGGAGGTTCTGAGTTCCACTATTTAAGAGTAAAATAGGGGTAAAATTTAAGTACTTGCAAAGAGAGAGTAATAGTTCAATTCTCCTAAGGTTCTATAACCTAACAATTAATTATTACCTTTCACCGATAAAAAACAAAGGGCTACAACTACCAACCTAATTTATCCATAGAAAAATTAAGAAAGTAAAGAGATGCAGTATAACAAGTAAACATGAGACTTATCACATATAATCCTGATTCATTTCCCATCTTGACTACTGCTCAGGATTGAAAATTATTTTTTTTATAAACTGCTTCGTCATTATGTATGACAAAGGGATGTAAATTCCCTCCTGTCTATAATCTGAATTGGAGAGCACATTTTTGGTTTATAGGGCACATCATAAATTCTATTTCGATGATTTGAATTGTTCATTTTATAAAATACTTCGTATATATCATTTACAAAAAAAAAATAGATCGATTCGATAATTATAACCTATTCAATTTATCGTATTTGTTACTTAAAAAAAAAAAAATAGTCTGTTTTTAAAAACACAATTGTCATCTATTTTTTAAAAATTGGTGTGATGTGGCCTCATCTAGAATGATTGTGATCCATAGATGTGTTTTTCTTAATACTTTTTTTGAATATTTTTTATAGGTTTATAGTATTACTATTGCAAAATACACTTGTTTCTCAACTATGTAACAAAGGTAAGTCAACATTATCCCATTAGATGAAAGCATCATGTAGACAATGCTAATTAGGAAAAAAGTCAATTTATTGACTTATTTAGATTATATCACCTCTCTATTTTATTTTATTTTTTTACGTTTTTTCAAAAAAAATATTGAGCCGAAAAGAAATCACTTTTCAAAATAAGCCATAATATCCCATCACTATTGAATAAATACCAAAAATAATGCAGTAAGTCTAATAATAAAAATAAATCAATTGGGCTAGTTCGGTTAGTCACCCTTATAAACTTCCATCAACAAGGTTAGGATCAATCTTTAATAAATGTAAATATTGATAATTTCTTCTTTAATTGCGAGACTTTTGTTGGGTTTATATATTAGTTAGATTATGATTGTCTTAGGCCTCGTTTGGGAACAGGCTAATTTAGTAACTTTTTGATTATTTGACTACAATATGAGCTAACAAAAACTAGTATGGTTGTGATGACTTTTTGGCTTTTTACAAAAAGATGTGCAAAAAGTAGAGAGAAAAGAGAATCTTTTGACTTTTTGGTATGGATTGTTGGCTTTTTGACTTTTTTTAGTAATTTTTTGACTAAACCAACCTGTTGCCAAACGAGGCCTAAGTTGTAATTCTCTACTAATAGCTAGCCTTACTTATCATGTAAATCTTTCCAAATTAAACCAAATTTAGATCTTCCCCGGTACACTAAACTTTTATGTTTATTTTTATTTTTATTTTTCCTCTAGTTTGAACACTTCAGAGGTTGGTGTAGACCTTTTGGTCCATGACCAAGGCATGCACAAAATAGTCTATGCAACCATGGAAAATCTAAACATGCCAGCTCCCCCCTACCCCACCACCCACCCAGTCTATATAAACACATGGATTGGTGTTTCTCAAAAACAACAAAAGCAATATACACTAACCGAGAGAGAGAGAGAGAGAGAGAGAAAGAAGATGATGAGGAAGGTGAGTTCATGTGTTTGGGTACTAGTGTTGGTGGTGGTAGTGGTGGTGAGTGTTTGGGAGGTTCCAGTTGTGAGTGGTGCCACCAGTCCTAGCCAGTGCAAGCAGCAGAAGCAGCAGCTGACAAGCTTGTGTAGGCCAGTGATATTTGGGCAGAACCCATCAGCTGATTGTTGCAGTATAGTTAGGGATATTCCTGTTGAGTGTGTTTGCCCCTATGTTACTCCCAAGTTAGCTGCCATCATCGGAGTTGAACGCGCCATCAAGAAGATTGAAGGTTGTGGGAGGACTGTCCCTCACAACTTTAAATGTGGAAGTAATCTCTCTCGCTCTCTCTCTCTCTCTCTCATATATACAGAATTAGGAGAAGATTATGGGGTTATCTCCGACTGCTGTAAAGAATACTGCTTACCTCAACACTTTTAAAAAATATTGCCATGTTTGGTTTGATTTTCAAAAATATAATTTAGAAATTTTTTCTAAAAAAACTTTAAATTCATTTGGTAAAAGAAATAAAAAAATAAAAAATACTTATCATTTTCTTTTGGGCACAAAAACACACAAACATTTTTTCCGCAGATGCATCGTTGCCAACAATAGAAGCCATTGCACATAAGAGTAAATGTGTAATTTTAGAAACTAAAATCACAAACCCCATATTTTTAAAATGTAATTTTTTAAAGTGTATTTTCACATTAATGACACATATTACATATTTTAAATACTAAAAATGTGAATTTTAAGTATTTTTTGACATTTATTCTTAATTTTATCAGAACCTGCTGGCAAAGTTAAGTTGGGATTAAATTGATACAATTCAAACATTGATAATCAAAATAAAAAATAACTCGAATTTTCATGACCCGAATGCTTCGAATGTCTTAAAACGATATCGTTTTAGAGATAAAACGATGTCATTTTGATATATTCGAGCCATTCAGACAACACAAATTCGAGTTACCAAGCATTTTTTAATCAAAATGACACAATAACATAATTTGGAGACTAAAAATATAATTAGGAGGCTAAAAATATAATTAATATTATATGCATTAAGCAAATATATATTCTTTGTGGAAAATTACATTCTTACTAAAATTTTATGCATAAATTTTCACAAAAATAATATGGTGATAACTTTAATTTTTTTTTCTAACAAACATATCTTGATGCATATTTTTTTTTTAAATAATAAATTTTAATATAATTATATAATTATATTTATATAGCATTACTCTTGATGTATATATATATGATAGTCACTAATTAAGTATTTTCTTTATGCAGGTGTGACCACTCCATGAGAAGGAACCCACATAATCGATTAATATATGTGATCATAAATATTAATAATGTCTGCATGATGTTGTGTTTAAGAGTCATGTTTCAATATGTAAGTTTTTAGCCATTTGGAGAGGGAGTGAGAATGTGTTTTATGTAAACTCTTCCGAATAAAATATAATAAATAAATCAAATTATTTGATAATAAATTGGACATGTTACATTTATTTATTTATTTAGAGATAAATGTCATAAATTAAAATTATTAGATCAATTTTATTTTTTGTTTCAATAATACATATAAAAAAATTTACAAAATAAATTATTCAAATCATTAAAATAATACTCATAATAAATTTAACCATCCAAATAATACTTTCTTTTCCAGCTATTCAACGAGAGAAAAGTAAGTCAAGTCAACTTCAAAAGACCACACCAAGCCCTCTCGTCAATTTGGAATTGAGGCCTTTGGGCCTTCTTCTTCTTTCCTTCAATGTCAAGGTATTGGTTACGGATAGAATTAAAAACAATAAAAAGAAGAAGAAGAAGAATATACATATTGATTTAATAAAATCTATCTCCAAATAAAGGGTTAATTACAAATACATTTTTGAGCTTTACTTAAAATACGAATTGTCTCATTTGGTTTAGAAAATTACAAACACATCCCTGTCAGAATTTTTTATTTAACAGAATTAATTGAAAAAGTGAAATTTCTAACTGTTCAACTATACAATAATAAAATTGTCGGAATTATTAATTGAAATAAAATTTTAATATTATTAAAAACTGTTAATTAACTTGATAATTTATTAATAAAATGACATATTTATTATGAAATTAAAACCCTTATGGAGCATAATGTAATTTCTAGAATTACAGTAAATAATTTGTAATTTTAATAAATCTCAGAGTGTGTGTTTGTAATTTATCCTTTATTGATGATGAGAACATCGAGTGTAAACACCCTGGTGATCCCATCTTGTGGTTTGATTTTATATGTGTAAACTAGTAGTTAACTTGTACAATGCACTAGATAAAAAATATGAAAACAATATTTCATAAATGTTAAAAAATTATTAGGACAATTATTAAAAAAAAACTCTTAAAATTTGCGTCTTATAATAAAATAAATCTTAAAATTTTAATTTTGTCAATTTAAATCCTAAATTTTTAATTTATTTTCAATTTAAATCATTTGTCCATTTTTATTAAGTAAAATCAATGAAAGAAAGGAGAATTTCAGCATTAAACTCAATGAAAAATATATTTTAGACATTTTATGTATCTGTATTGAGTTTAATGAATAAAATATTCTTCTTCCTACTTAATGAAAATAGGTGAATGGTTTAAATTAAAAATAAATAAAAAGATTAAAATTTAAATTGACGAAAATTGAAAACTCAGAGTTAATTTTGTTAGAAGGTTAAAACCTTGAGATTTTTTTTCTATAATTATCCCAAAATTATTTATGTGTATATTTATATAGAAGTAATGTAATTTTGATGTATGCGATGATCTAGAATAATCTTAATTCTATTTTGTTATAAAATTATAACTTAAATAAATATATTTGATTATTTTAAATTGAATTATTTATGTGTACCACCTATCTGTACATTGACATAAAAATAATGATAACAAGGAATCCTGACATAGCGCCATTACCCGAGGTAAAATAAAAACCACATGATAGTCTCAGGCTGGGTTCAACTCTCTTCTGGGCCAATTTCCTGGGCGTAGCACAGTTAGTTAGGAGGTTGACCTCAAGGATGCCTTATTAGCTACTTGGTGTGGGTTTAATTCTCCCCCGCTGTGCGAGTCCTGACTTAAGCGGAGCTTACCTTGGGAGGTCGGGACAAGCTTCCAGGTTATAGTCTCTTACTCGGAACGGACAACAGGACACCCTGGTGATCTCCTCATGGGGCGCTGCCTTGGACCTGCGGGAGAGTGGGAGGATTTTCCTGTAACAACAACAAAAAAAAAAAAATAGAGACTCGAACCTATAACCTGTTAGTGGCATATATACTTACGAGTGGTTCCGGTTCGATTTTGGACGATTTGATTTGTGGTTTAGATTCGTCCGTATATGTATGATTTGAGAAAAATTGAACTCATAACCGCCTGCAGTGCGAGTTGCGATTTATGCGAATAGGGTTCACGGATGTATGAACGGTTTGCGGATTAAACTTTTTTATTTAAAAATTTATTTTTGGGTCTTTTTTTTTTCATTTTGTAAATATTTGTTTTGGGCCATTTTCTCCTATTTTCTAAAATGCTCAATATTAATAATTAATGAATTAAAACTTATAAAATTAAAAATGCAACAAAATCAATTCATAACACAAGCAAATCATTCAAAATCCTAAACTTTTAAATAAAATCATAAACTAACACATGCACATATTTCAAAATCCTAAACTAAATTATCAAAATCATTCACTACCCAATAACACAATTAAAATAAAATCATTCAAAATCTTAAACTTACCTAAAAGTAATTCTTCATTAACTTTTACATTCATTCAAAATGCAATAATAAAATAACAATAAATTGTTATCAAATTTCATCCAATTCAAACCTGTGACAACCCTCACCACTGATTAGTGCTAATCTATGATTAAGCATGTTAATTGACTGATTGACTGAAATCCTGAACTGATTGATTGAGTGTATAGCTTAAATGCAATTCTATCTGTTAACTGTTAAATGATCTGTTCATGTTTTATGTTTTACACTGTAAATTAAAGGCCTTATCGGCGGCCGAACCAGAAATTGATTAATATTTTATGCTAATTGGAATTTATGTGATTTTATGGCATGTTTAATTGAAATGTGATTTGGTATGATTAAATTGGTTTAAATGATGTTAAATTGCATAAGTTAAACTTATCTACCATTTGGACACTTAGTGGACAATTCTAGGACTTGTTTAATCATACTTCATACACTTTTGACACAACACTTCTTCAGCCATTTTGAGAGCTTAAACCGACTAAGAGAGAGAGAGAGTGAGAGACATTGAGTTCAACTTGAAGGTTTTGGCTTGGAGATTAAGAGATTTGAAGAGAGAACTGGCAAATTGAACTTCTACATTGAAATTGGAGACCTAAGGTAGAGAATTTACCCTCTTGTTCATGTTTTGGGTTGGTTCTTGCATGGTTCTTGGTAATTTAGAGTTTAAAGGCATGAATTGGTTTAAAAGTATTGAATTGAGAGCTAGATCATGCATGCATGCTCTTATATTGAAGTTTTGGAATTGTTTCATGAAAATTGTTGCATACATGTTCATATTTTGGGTCTTGATCCATGAACTCACTATGTTTTGAAGTTAAATCTTGTATTTGATCTTGTTTTAGCACATTGGAGTTCCAAGGAACCCATGCATGTGTTGAATTTGCATTGTTCTTCGTGTTCATGAAAACTTCTTTGAAATTGTGTTTAATTGAACTACCTTTAGGCTTGATTGTGCAAATTGATCTTCAAAACATGTTATACTATGAGTTTACAAGAGTTTACCAGAAAATTAGCCCAAGAGGATCGAAATTGATGCTTTAAAAGTTGGTTTTGAGCTTGGAGGTTCAATCTGGAATTTCTAGAATTTGGACTCACGCTCGAGCGGGGAACTTCACGCTCTAGCGTACACCCTGGATTCATGCAGTTCGCTCGAGCGGAGAAATGAACGCTCGAGCGTGAAATGCGTGTATCCAGTACTTTGCCTGTGTTTACAGTCCGCTCGAGCGGAGGAATGCACGCTCGAGCGAGGACTTGTGTCTCACGCTCGAGCGGGTATCGAGCGCCCATCGAGCGTGAATTTCATGCATCCAGTACTTTTGCAATGTTTTACAGTCCGCTCGAGCGTGGAAAGTGACGCTCGAGCCGGAATCCTTTGTCTGCATGTCCGCTCGAGCGTAAAAAGCCACGCTCGAGCGTAACCCCTATTTTCTGAAATTTTGTAAAGTGTTTAAAAGTGCATCTTTGCATCCTCTTTCCATCCTAGGCATTCTTAGGCCTAGTTTAAGACATCTTAATGAGGACATTGATGTAGAACCACACCGAGGCAAATTAGGGATTAAATTATTGCTTCCGAACTGTGTAGCTTAGTGTGTATTCGTTCTGTAACTGTGCAGGGTTGGCATCCAAGGACGCTCTTTAGCTGCTTAGCCCAGAACTCTGTGAGTAATACTGTCGTAAAGATATGTTCAATTGAGATTATTTTCTGAACAAATGACTGAACTGCTTTATGAATAACACTGTCTACTGAATGAATGTTTGTCCTAATTGCGAACTGTATTCGTGGCATCCATAGCATTTACTGTTACTGCTACTGTTACAGAGATCTCTGTCGATTCCCATGTTTGGAACCACTACTGTTTACTGATGTGATGGCCATCAACTGACTGTTCGGTCTGTTAGGACCTACTGTACTGCTTTGCTATTGGATGTACCATCTATGACTGCTATGACTGAATAACTGTTATACTGATATAAATGACTATTTTAAATACTGAAAGAACATTCATTCTTAACCTCTTTACGCATATGTTATTCGCTGGGTTTTAGCTCACTGTTTATATATATATGTAGGTGTCCAGGCACCGGATCGGAGCTAGGAGGGTTGGGTTAAACTCTTTTTTTGTCAAGCCAACCACTGTGCCTCACTGCGAGGTTCCATGTACTGCCAAGCTAAGGCTGCCTAGGGGTGTTTTAGATTTCCCCCTTTTGTATCTGTTTTTGTAATACTATATAGACTGTACCTAAATTGTACTGTTATGGTAGGGATTCGGTCTCTAACCGAATATCTGTATATGATGTATGTACATACTGTTTTGCTTTTGACTGTGAATATGTTTAAAAAAAAAAAGTCTTTTTGCATACAGACTGTCACAGCTCATTGGACATCTTTTATTACTGTTTTGGCTTCCGCCAGCCCCTGTACTCTGTATTACTGTTTTACTGTTAAGCAGGCCTTCGGTAATCTTGGATTACTGGCCGGTTACGGTGCTAAACCCATAGGGGCGGGTTTGGGTCGTGACAGAACCCATAAAATAAAATAAAAACATTTGCAAACTCGCAAACTCCATCATAAAAAATAAATAAAATAAAGTCTAAGTGCAGGTGGGTTCTTGTGGGTGCGGGTAAAACCCACAACCTGCAATAATCCCATATTCCAAATCGCATCTGCCTGCTTTATGTCTACGAAGCCGCCTATTTGTATGCGGATCGATTCGAGTTATGCAATTCGGATAATCCTATACCCAGCCCTATATATACCTATGGAATTATTATTTGAGTTAGCCATCACGAGTATTTTAAAAATATTTAATTGTTGCATTGTAGATAATCAAAAAATAATAATTTTTACCCTATCACATTATAAAAATGTAACTTAAATAAATATATTTGATAATTTTATGGGAATTTTTTTTTAGGATCCATGATATTAAGATTTTATAGCATAAATGACATTTTATATTTTCATAATGTCTAAGGTTCCTCAAATCGATCCAGAGAAAATTCAATCAAAAGAATTTCTCTGGTCCAAACCAGAGAAATTCTCTCTTATTTACTTATAATTTTCTCTGATTTGTTTACCACTTTCTCTGCGTTCAACAACAACAACCATCTAGCTTTAAGTAAATCCAAGTCCAATCTACCATTATACTCTACATATATGGATGACAAGAAACAAAATAGAAACAATAAGTTCCTCAGGAATCCATAATCAGTTCTCATATTATCTTATTCTCAAATCCAAATCCCCCAAAAATTATGGATATATATATATACATACATACAAACACACATGGAAGGTGAATGGAAGTCACAATGATTCCCAAAGAAATTCAGACGAGGTGTTTCCACTGGAGACTAGACAACATTTGATCCAAGTTTCCAAACTTATATTTTCCACGCGGCAATTCTGCTCATCCTTCATTACTATTGCAGTGGATGCTTTATCCTAACACTGAAATCTATCGTTTGTGGTTTGGGCCGTAGCACATTCAATGGAGGGAAGCTAGTTGTGAAGATGATGAAAGCACTAGGAATGAGTTATATGAAGATTCCTAGGGAAGGTAGAGAGAGAGAAAGAGAGAGAGAGAGAGAGAGAGAGAGAGAGATATGAGGTTTGATTTGAGAGAGTCAAATTTCTCTATGATATATGAGTGTGGGATTGAGACTAAAAATGGGAGAGAGACTTTAAACTAATTTTCCTTAATTTTATAATACATGCACTTATCACATTCATTACTCTTATAGCCATTCTCAAGCATGCAGCAATCAAATTTCTCATACCACTGTTTAGGAGCTTGTTTTAATCCATAAAGGGATTTAGTTAGTTTACAGACCTTGCTTTCTTGGTCAGGCTCCACAAAGCCTTTGGGTTGGTCCATGTAAATCTCATCATCTAGATCTCCATTTAAAAATGTTATTTTTACATCCATTTGATGAATTTTTAAATTATGAATTGCAGTCACTGTTATCAACAGTCTAATGGATGTAACTCTAGTAACTGGAGAAAAAGTATCAAAGAAATCGAGATCAACTTGTTGCTTAAAACCTTTAGTGACAAGCCTCGCTTTATATTTATCTATAGTTCCATCCGGTTTAAGTTTTTTTACGAAGGACCCATGTACATCCAATAGTTTTACAACCTGGAGGTAAATCCACTAGCTTCCATGTTTTATTTGAAAGTAGTGAATCTATCTCATCATTTACAGCCTCTCTCCAGAAAATAGCATCAGGTGATGATTAAGCTTCTTACACCGTAAGAGGAATTTCTTCCACATTGTAAAGATAATAGTCAGGGCCAAAATCTTTTTCAACTCTAACTCGTTTACTCCTTCTGTATTGGATTTGAGAATTTTCTTGTTCTTGAAAAAACTTGAGATATAGTAGAAGAGGTAGGCATGGATAAAATATCTATAAGTTGTACTATGCAACACATACCCAAGAAAAGTACACGTGGTAGCTCATTCACCAAATTTAGGTCGTTTAGGATCTGCAAGCCTCACAAAAGCTAAATAACCCCAAACCCTTAAATAACCTAAATTTGGTTTATGCCCCTACCATAACTCATAAGGTATAATTTTAGTCTTTTTGTGTGGTACTCTATTTATCACATGGCAAGTTGTCAAAATAGCCTCGCCCCAAAGATTTGAGGAAGTACCTGAATCAATAAACATAGCATTCATCAAGTCAATTAACGTTCTATTTTTTCTTTCAGTTACGCCATTAGATGAAGGTAAATATGGTGGAGTAGTCTTATGAATAATTTCCAATAACTGAACAAAAGAGTTGAATCCAAGAGATTCATACTCCCGGCTTCTATCACTTCTAATTTTCTTAATCTTTTGACCGAATTGATTTTTCATTTCAAGAAGGAATTCTTTAAATTTCTCAAAAGCATCACTTTTATTTTTTAATAAATATACGTTTGTGTATTTTGAAAAATCATCAATAAAAGTGATAAAATATTGGTTACCACCCCGAGTTAAAATTTCTTCAAACTCAGACAAATCAGTATGAAATAATTTTAGCAATTCGGTATTTTTTTCAACACTTTTATGAGGCTTCTTGGTAATTTTTTATTTACTACAAACTTCACATTTCTCAAAATTTTTTGTCATTTTAAAAATTAATCCTAAACTACTTATGATTCCCACGTATTTACTGTTAATATGACACAAGCGAGTACGCCAAAAATTAATAAAAGACAAAGTATAAGTGGTGTCATAGTAATCATAAAATTAATCAGCAAGGCAATTTAAGAGATAAAAATGATATTTATACTCATCTGTATTGTAGGAAGCCAGTTTTGCTTCATGTGCCTCGTAGTCTTCATCATTCATCTCCTCCGTTGGGATTTTGTTTAAGTTCTTCTCGGTAAGAGCATATGCAACTTTCAAAAGGCTGAGATAAAAAAGAACTTTTCATTTTCACCTCCTAAAATTAACTCCCTTGAACTTGAAAAGCTTGTTGAGATCTTCAATTCCATCATTGGTTTTTTCTGGTATTTGTTCCATGGTTGATCTCTTTAAAATTGTTGGTGAAAATATCAGAAAAAATTATATTTTATTGATAAATAATGCAAAGAAAATGAGATACAAATAGATCAGGTTGAGGCACGGATATCTCGTTTTCTTTAAGGAGATCAAGCCCATTGCGGTAGAAAATATCCAAATACCAATGCAACAGTCACAAAATCATGACTTGTCCCCTCCAGGATACAACAGCCCAACTACTTGTCGTATGGTTCAAGCCAACTTTGCACAAGATGGTGAACCTAAAGCTCCACCAAGAAAAATACCATTCTTTGCTAGTAATCTCTCAAGTATAAAAAATAGTTGGTGTGTTGGTATAGAAAAAAGTAGATGAGAGGAACTATTTATAGGCCACTAGGACTTTGCAAAATACACCAAAAAATAATAATGACTATGAACCTAGAGAAAAGGAGAGTCTCTAAAAAATTAACGCACCACAAAGTCCATGAACCTAATTAATCTCCATTCATGAACAAGACAAAAGGATACCAAAACAATGAATCTCCATTGATGAATAAGATGGGATTGATGAACATGACAAAAGGAGATTCATGAACAAAATATATATGTAAATAAATAAAAAATATTAAAATGGTCAAACAAATATATTTAATGTGCTGACATATATATGTATATATGTAACAAAACTTGGAACCACGTATTGTACTAGTAATTATGAATGTATCAATGTCTAATGATAAACCAAAAATGAAATTACAAATACAGTCAAAATGTCTGATTTTGAATTATGGATAAACCACAATATGCCACATTATCATTTCTGTAGTAATTTTGTAAATTTTTTCTATGTATATATCACCGCTCAAATATTATTTTGTAAAGAAAAAAAAAAATGGTTCAAGTTTATCATAATATGAAAGGAAAGAGAGAAAGTCCCTCAGAAGACCAGGTCTATTAACTGGTCAAAATGTATTAAAGAGTTCACATTATTAGTTGGACTTGTTTGGTATTTGTCCTTAAAAATTTCGCCTTTGATGTTGCTTGCTTGGACTTGGTTCTATGTCTCAAACATTTTTGTTATTTTGTGTGTGGTTCTATATCTGTGTACTTTTCAAATTTCTTCAATTTTTTGGACTTTGAAAACTCGAATATGAAATGACAATTTAATGTCTGACACCAAACCTCACGTCAAGAGAATCTGGTTTTGTTTATGGATAAAGATTGGGACTCCTTTTCTCCATTCTCTTTTGATCCCTTTTTTTTTTGATTAATTATTATTATTATTTTTTTTTTTTTTCTCCTCCTCCAATCACCACCCGTCACGTGTGTGTGGGGTGGTAGAGGTTGAAGTTTGAGAGGGTTTAAATCACTGCGGTTTGTTTATACATTGTTCAAAGGTATGAACAAAATTATAAGTTTTGATTGATTTAAAATGGTGAGGGATGCATTTTTTCGTACACATAAATATATTTTTTGAATACAAAGTCATTTTTTTTAACTAATCAAAAATTGTATTTTGTTTGAAAAATTATACATACTTTTGGTTACGATGTTTGTGTTAATAGTTGTGATTTACTATATTAGTTATAACATATTATGATGTTGGTTATAATATTATTCAGTTATGATTCAAGAGTTATTTAATTATACTTGTGATGTTTGATTATAATTCAATTTTTTTTTTTTTTTAATAGTTATGACTCTCATAATATTGAATTATGTCATTTTGTAATAATCAAATTGGTAAGTTACACTTTGCCTCCCTAAAGGTTCGCCCATTTCTCACTTTGGCTCTTTAAGTTTGATTTTTCTTACTTTGGCCCTTCACAGTCCTTCCCATTTTGGCCCTTTAAATTTGATTTTTTCCACTTTGACCATTTATGTTTGCAATTCTTCTCACTTTGGCTTTTCATGTTTGCAATCATTCCCACTTTACACTTAGGCTAACTTCTATCCAAAAAACTAACATAATCTGCCACATCACCAACATATCAGCTCCATATGTGATGTAAAAAAATTCACTAAAGATGCAAAAAATAAAAAACAAAAAAATTAGAATTTTTTTTAGTCTTTAGTAAACTTTTTTTCAAATTTATATTCATAAAAATTATTACATTATAGGTGCATCAACCTTAGATGTACCTAAAAAAATAAAAACAAATTTAACTAAAAAACAAAAAAAAAATTCACTAAAGACGAAAAAAAAAAATAGTAAACTTTCATTTTAGAATTGAAAATACAAGTATTTGAGCCAGTATATTTTCATTTTTTTTCGTCTTTAGTAAATTTTTTTCCTTTTTTAGTTAAATTTGTTTTTATTTTTTTAGGAGCATCTAATTTAGATGCATCTATAATGTAATAATGTTTATGAATAAATTTGCAAAAAAAAAAAAAAAAAATTCACTAAAGACTAAAAAAAAATTCAATTTTTTTGTTATCTATTTTTCATTTTTTTTTTTTTGCATCTTTAGTGAATTTGTTTATATCACACATGGAACTGATGTGTTAGTCAGATTCTATTGTTTTTATTTTTTTATTTTTATGGAAATTAGTCTAAGAGTAAAGTCTGAATGATTACAAACATGTAGGGCCAAAATGAGAAGGAATGCAAACATGAAAGACCAAAATAGAAAAAAAAAAAAAAAAAAAAAAAAAAAAAAAAAAAAAAATCAAACTTAAAGGGTCAAAATGGAAATGATTGCAAATATGAAGGGTCAAAATGGGAATGATTGCAAATATAAAGGGCCAAAATAAAAAAATTTAAACTTAAAAGGTCAAAATAAAAAATAGATGAAACTTTAGGAGGCAAAGTGTAATTTACCTAATCAAATTTACCAATGATTCTAATGCCGACATAACTAAAAATTGACCCTTGGTGTCACAGGTCTAACAAGGTCTACGTATTAAGAGAGAAAGTCTAGCCGCATGCAGCCCAGGAACTTACCTAGATTTTTAGATCTCCGGTTTATGTTTAAACTTCTTATAAAAATAAAAAATAAAAAAATTAGAATTTGAGTCATATAATAAAATAAATTTTGAGATTTCAATTTTATTAATTTAATTTTAATTTATTTTTAATCTAAATTATTTGTTTACTTTCGTTAAGTAGAATGGTAGGGAAAAAAAAAATATTTTAGTTATTAAACTTAATGAAAATATTATTTTAGACATTTTCCGTATACCTACAATGAGTATAATAATTAATATATTTATTTTTTGTCAATTTACTTAACAAAAATAAGTAAATAGTTTGGATTGAAAACAAATAAAAAAATTAGACTTTAAATTGATACAATTAAAAATATATAATTTATTTTGATATAAGGTTCAAACTTTAAGTTTTTTTTTTTTTTTTGTAATTTCCCCTAATAAATTAGACAAATTTTAAAATTTTAAAACTAACTCTCTTTTTTTAATAGCATGGAGGAAATAAGGCGGGACCCACGAAAAGACTGATAATTGCTGACTAGGGAGGTCCTCACGGCCTTCAGGCTATCTCCAATCCTGCACCAAATCCATCACCAAATTCAAATTTAGTGAAAAAGTTCATTTTTTGCTGCTCCAATGGTTTCATCAAACCTATATCAAATTGAGAATATGCAAAATATTTCACCAAACTGAGGATGCTTTGTGTCTTCCATCAAATCACTATTCATTACCATTGTATTTTCACCACTGGATGTCCTCCCAAATGACCACCTCGAGGCAAAATTTTGTGAAAATTTTACACTAAAAGGTCGATCCCCCGGATGACCCCTTAATTGGAGTCATAGCAACAGTTACAACGGTTAGGCAAATAAGTCTTGATGCCAAAACTTATAGGTTATTTCCAAATGTCTAATGAGAAGCACTCTACTACTTGAACAGGATTCATCAACGGCATTAGACAATCAATAAATTGGAGATAATGCGAAATATACCGAATCAAAATGGTTTTATAGGAATTAATTTTCTATATAGCACGTACAAAAAAAAAAAATTTAACTGCAACCTTTTGTCTAAAAGGGTTTGTGAAATAAATAACAATCAAACATAGATAACAACAAATATTTTAGTTCCAAAGGTTGAGACTGGTTTTGGCAATCAGGACTTCTGATCTTCTTGAGAGGCCTAGATGACATGGAACCTCGATCAAAAACTGACTTCCATTGATGGCTCTCGAGGTTCTTCAATTGGTCTCTTTTCCATTCCATCTGGGTCAATTTTTGTGATTCTTCAATAGCTTTTTTTTGATTTGCCATTGTTCCTTCGTGCTGTTATTTGATACATAGCGACCAAATTCAACAAACAAAGCTGCCAGCTCTCTGGAAATTTAAATAAAAAAAAACTACCCTGATAGTTTTGAAAAACAGGGGATTGAGAGATTGATTGAGATGGGTCACCAAATCAAAAGAAGAAACAAGATTAAAATCAAATTTTGTTAAAAACCCAATTGAGAAAAAGTAGTAAAATTGAATACCCAGATCGTAATTTGGTCAGAGATTTAAAAAAACAATACCCAATTTCTCGAATCTGGGTTGGTTTTCAATTGCTAATACTTTCAAACCAAAACAGAACAAAACACAAGAAACACATCCCAAATCTTAGAGAGAGAGGCTTTGGGGAGGAGCAGAAGGTGTTGCTTGTTTCGCTATTTTTTGGTGATCAGTGAATGGTGAAGACGTGGAACATAATGAAAAGCTGAAAAAAGAGAGGATTTTTTTGTGTGAGATTTGAGATATGAGCAGAAGGGGAGGTGGGTTTATAAAATTCCTCTGAAGAAGATCAAAAGTCCTTATCATTTCGGTCACTGATGTTGTTGCTTGTCCCATTGTGAAAATTTTACATTGGCCGGTTGATTGCCCGATCGTCTTCCCGGTCGACCAGTGATTTGATAAAAAACCAAACCTTCCCGTTAGAGCAGGCGATATCAAAGAGAGTTTTTACTCAAATTTGATGAAAAAAGTAATGCACCGTTGGAGATGCGCTTATACACTACAAGAATTTACACTTTTAGCGAATAAATTTTTAGTCGCCAAAACTTTTTTGCGACTAAATTTTTTGGTCGCAAGAGTAGTCGCTGAAGGATTGTCGGGAAAGGTAATTGGCAACTAAAATTATTTTAGTCGCCAAATGTACTGAAATGCCGACTAATTTTTTTGTCGCCAAAAGTATTGAAAAAAAAATTAAATATCACCTTTTCAGCAACTAAAAATATTTTGTACGATAAACCTTACTTATATCTAGCTACTAAAGATTTAGTCACCAAAATTTTTTTTTGTTCCTCCTATTATTGTTTTAGCTACTAAATATATTAGTCGCCTAAAGTGTGATTGTGTTTTAGCTACTAAAAGTTTAGTCACCTAAAGTCTCACATTTTTCGCTACTAAACTTGTAGTCAGCAAAAGTGTTGTTGTTCATCAAATTTTTTTTTACTACAAAATATTTTAGTCACCAAATGTCGGATTGTTTTTGGCTACTAAGGTTTTAGTCGCTAAAAGTCTTACTTTTTTGGCTACTAAGCTTTTAGTAGGCAAATATTTTGGTTCGCGCCTCTATAAAATTTCAACCTTTAGCGACTAATTTCACTATTTGTCGGCAAATGACCATATATGCCAACTAAATTCTTTTGTAGCCAATATAAATCAACGGCGACAAAAATATTAGCCGCTAAAAGTCCTATTTCGCGATAGGTTTTTATTTTAGTACGAAAAAAGAAATATTGCCGACTAATTTTATTTTTTGTCACCAAAACCTAATATTTGCCAACAACAGTTTTTGGTCGCCAAAGAGTGACCATAAAAATATGCTTATTATTTGGCGACTAACCTTTTTTTTTGTCGGCAAAAAATGATATATGACGACTGAATAAAAAATTAGTAGCCTAAAATGTGGACTAACGGTGGCTAATATGCTTTTTAGTCGCTAAAAGTGCAATTTTTGCTGACTAAATTTAAATTAAGTCGCCAATAAGTAATATTTCTCGACTAAAATATTTTAGTAGTTGTATCCTAAGCCAACGCCGACATAAATAATTTTTAGTCGCTAACAATTGCACTTTTGGCGACCAAAATTTTTTTAATCACCAACAGTCGCCTCCAAAAGTGCAATTTGTTGTAGTGATAACACACACAGAGGCACCCAAACCTTGAAAAAGTCATACAAGAGAAATTATTAGCGAGTCAGGAACAACAGCGTGATTGTGTATTCATTCAATTATATCTATTTAAGTTGAGAAATGATAAGGACACCAAACAAATTACTATATTTTCTATTCAATACTTACATGGGTGTAAAATCCACACTATATGGGACATGTACTTATGTGAGTATTATATAAAATATTTGATAAATTTTTTAAGATCTCTAGTATTTTTTTTATTTTTTTTTAAAGTTTCACTTTATTCTTATTTTTTTTCCTTTTGAAAAAAGATGATATGTCCACTATTATTAATTGGAGATATAACCACCAAATATTCTGTCAAAAAAATAAAAAAAACAGATTTCACAAAAAAAAATCAGAAAAATGCTCAAAATTTTACATCAGTGATCAAAATCCACTTGAACTTGAAATATACACTAGATCTAAAATTCTTACAATTTTTTCGACATTTTTCTGGTACCTATGAGAATATATATTGTATATATGGCATGTTTGTGTATATTAGGAATTAGTCAATTTCCTTTTCTTTGTATTTCCTTTTTCAGTTGTAGGTTTAGGCTATATAAACCGATGAACTCTTTGTAAATAGACACAAGTTGAATATACAAATTATTCAGAAACTCTTACATGGTATCAGAGCCTAGTTTGAAACCCTAGCTTGTAGAATCGAAACCCTAGTCGTCGTAGTGGGTTTGCTCCATCTAGTTCTTCGTCTGATTCAAAGGTTTTGTCTAGTTCAAAAACTCTTCGACCATCTGGTTCTTCGTCTGGTTCGTCGATCGTAACTCCTGGTTGCACTATTCGTCGATTGCAACTCTTGGTAGTACCCCGCCACACCCCATCTGCTGTGTATCACGACTCTCTCGGTTCATCTCGGCACTTCATCACACCTTTCTCTCTCTGTCTCTGTGGTTTGGTTTTGATCCTTGGTTCACTCTTTTTTTGTCTCCGTGTGTTTTAATTATCAGTACTGATTATTTGCTTTAAAAAAAAAAAACCCCTTATTTCTAGTTTGGCCCCCTTGTTAGTTATTATTATACTTCAACCTGTTTCTCTTTGATCTATTACAATAACAAACACCAAAATCCAAGCCGTCAGATGTAAACTCATTGGTGCCAATTATGCTTATTGGGCTAGTGTTATGAAGAATTTTATTCTTGGTAAGAAAAAATGAGGCTATGTTTCTAGTTCTATTCCTCGTCCATTGGACCCCGAAAGAAGAAGGATATCTGACTTCCTGTGACACTTGGAATTGTGATAATGCCCAAGTTCTTACCTGGTTTCATAATTTTGTGGATGACCGTATTGGAATGATATTTTCCAAATACAGTACTGCTAAGAAGGTGTGGGACTATTTATTAGGTGTGTATCAGCAGTTCAACTTTGCCAAATAGTATGAGTTGGAAACAGCTATTCAGAGTGCTCGTCAGCGGGATCAATCTATACAGGACTTCTACATTGAAATGACAGGTCTCTGGGATCAGTTGGCTCTTATGGAACCATCTAGCCTCACGGCACTTGACGCTTATGTTGAGTTTCGGGAGCAAGGTCGTTTAGTGCAGTTCTTAATGGCTCTCTCACCTCAGTATGAGGCTATCCGTTGTGGCATCCTTTATCAGTCTCCTCTCCCTTCTGTGGATACTATTGTTCGTGAGCTTTTTTCTGAGGAAACCCGTCTTAAGACGGCCGGTCAGACTCTGTCCCCATTTGTCTTCTTGGCTCTTACTCAGCCTCCTCTGTTGTCACCCTCACCACATCATCAGCTTCAGACCATTGTGAAGCCCAATAAGTGGCCACTAGCCTCTGATGAGTGTGTTTTTTGCCATCAGAAGGTCCATTGGAAGTATAACTGTCCCAAGAAGGGACGTCAGTCTGCTTAGTCTTCTCAGCCGTTTCAGTTACAGTTTCGCCCTTTTACTGCTTATACTGCATCTGCTCCAGCTTTTGTTCCTGACTTAGCTTCTTTGCGTGCCCAGATGGCTCAGCTTCAGCATCTTCTGTCCACCTCCCAATCATCCTCATTTGCCTCTGCTCTTACCTCTCTTCATTTAGGTTTACTTGGGTCCTCTTCAGGTATTCCTTCCTTTGTGTGGCTTTTTGATTCTGGTGCCTCTCATGATATGACTCCTCACATTTCCTTACTCCAAAACTGTGTCCCCCCTCCATTTTCTATTGCTATTAATACTACTAATGCATCTGGTATGTCTGTCATATCTATTGGGTCTATCTTATCCTCTGTCATGTTTGCTGTTACTATTCCCTTTGTTCTTTATGTTCCTCAACTGTTTGTTAGCTTACTTTCTATCAGTCAGCTTGATGCTTCTGATTTTGATGTTATCTTTTCTTCTTCTGTCTGTTGTGTGCAAGATTGGGTGTCCAAGAAACAGATTGGGACTGCCCATAGAGTTGGAGATCTCTATGTAGTGGAAAGTCTGTATCTTTCTCTGTCTACCTCCCATGTTGCCCTTTCATCTTTTCAGTTAGATTCTCAGTCAAGTCAGTTTTATTTATGGCATTCTCGTTTAGGTCATTTGTCTGCTGACCGTTTGCGGTCTTTAGCTCAGTTAGGATTATTAAGTAAAGTTTCTCCTAGTCAAATTAATGAGTGTCGAGGATGTAAACTTGCTAAAATGACAGTTTTATCTTTTAATAACTGTACTTCTATTTCTGCTTTCTCATTTTTCTCTTGTACATATTGATGTCTTGGGCCCTTCTCCTATTCTCACGAAAGGGGGTTCTGTGTACTATGTGTCCTTTATTGATGATTATACCCGCTATATATACCTGGGTTTATCTTATGGCTCCTAAATCTGACTTCTACCAGATATATCGTACCTTTCAGTCTATGATCACTACATAGTTTGGGGCCACAATTAAAATCCTTCAGTCTAACTTGGGTGGGGAATACTTTAAAACTGAATTCTGTGAGTATTTGGCTATGTTGGGCACCATTCACCAAACCTCCTGTACTGATACCCCTGCCCAAAATGGTCATGCTGAGCGTAAACACTGTCACCTCCTTGAGACAGCTCGATTTCTTCTTCTTTCTGCCTTTGTTCCGGCATCCTTCTGGGGTAAGGCAGTTCGTACCGGTGCTTTCCTCCTTAATCGCATGCCGACTCCCCTACTCTTCGGTCAATCCCCTTATAAGGCTTTGTATTCCCAACTTCCCAATTATTCCCTCCTGCGTGTCTTTGGGTCTGCTTGTTTTGTGCTCCTTCCCCGTAAAGATATGACCAAACTTAGTGCCTAGTCTGTCTTGTGTATCTTTTTAGGTTACAGTCTTACTCAAAAAGGCTACCATTATTATGACCATATCTCTCGTCACCTTTATGTCTCTCATCATGCTGTCTTTCTCGAACGTCTGTCTTACTTTTAGCTTCCCCCTCTCACTGCTCCCGTTTCCAAAGAAGATTTGGTTAACATTGACCCATTTCCTTCTGAGGTCCCGTCTGATGAGTACATCTCCACTGTTCCTCCTAAGGCCTTTCCTACTTCTCCATCTGCATCACTCTTGGCTCCTTCTTCTTCTTCAGCTTCTTCTTCTCCTCCATTTTTGGTCTATTCTTGTCGCCAGGCTCTCTCACCACCAATTGTCTCTACTCCTGTTGCTGCTCCTTCTGCTTCTGACAACTCTGATCCTGCTGCACACCGAGATTCTACTCGTGAGCGTCGTCCTCCAAATAGGTTACGTTGGTCTAATACATGTTTTTTTGCTTCCTATCGTACTTTTTTGTCTGTTATTCATTCTTTTTCAGAACCACAATCTTACACGGAGGCTTGTTAGGATCCTAATTGGGTTCAAGCTATGGAAGATGAGTTGTTTGCCTTACAGAAGACTACCACTTGGGAGTTGGTTCATTTGCCTGTTGGCAAGAATCTGGTTGGTTGCAAATGGCTCTATAAAGTCAAGACTCATTCTAATGGTTCTCTCGAGCGCTACAAAGCTCGTTTGGTTGCCAAGGGTTTCTCACAGGAGTATTGTATTGATTATGAGGAGACAATTGCTTTTGTTGCCAAGATGACCACTGTCCGTACCTTGATTTTTGTTGTTGCTGGTCGACGTTGGCCTCTCTTTCAGATGGACATTAAGAATGCTTTTCTTTACGGTCATCTCACTGAGGAGGTCTACATTCGTCCTCTCCCTGGTCTTCTCCACTCCTCTGGGCAAGTTTGTGTCATCTTCGGCGTGCTTTGTATGGTTTGAAGTAGTCTACTCGTGCTTGGCATAATCGCTTTCAGACTGCCGTTACTGAGCTTGGGTTTCATCCTTTGCTTTCGACTCTGCTTTGTTTTTGAGATATACCTCGGCTGGTTTTGTTGCTCTCCTACTCTATAAAGATGATATGATCATCACTGGCTTTGACTCTTCTACTATCTCTAAGGTCAAACAACATCTCTTCCGCACCTTTGAAATAAAGGATCTGGGTCCATTGCGGTACTTTCTTGGTATTGAGATTGCCTCTTCTCCAAAGGGCTATTTTTTGTTTCAGGCCAAGTATGCTAATGAGGTTATTCACCGTACCGGTCTTACTGATACTAAGGTTTCTGATACACCTATTGAGCTTAATGTGAAGCTCAGCTCTACTGATGGTGTTTCTTTGGATGATCCCATGGTCTATCGCGAGCTAGTGGGTTGTTTAGTTTATTTGACTGTCACTCGCCTTGATCTTGCTTATACTGTTCATGTGGTTGGTCAGTTCGTTTCTGCTCCTCGCTTTACCCATTGGACTGCTTTGGTTCGCATTCTTCGCTATCTCCGAGGTACCATCTTTTAGGGCTTGCTGTTGTCTTATGATTCTGATTGGGCTGGTGATGTTAATGATCGCAAGTCCACCTCTGCTTTCTGTATGTTTCTTGGCGATTCCTTGATCTCTTGGAAGAGCAAGAAACAAACTGTTGTTGCTCGCTCTACTACCGAAGCTGAGTACTGTGCTATGGCTCATGCTACTGCTGAGCTTATTTGGCTTCATTATCTTCTCTCTGATTTGGGTGTACCTCAGTCTTCTTCAACCTCCCTCTATTGTGACAACCGCAGTGCTATTCAGATTGCCCACAATATTGTCTTCCATGAACAGACGAAATACATTGAAATTGATTATCACTTTGTCCGCCAACATCTGCAGTCTGGCTCTATCTCGCTTCCTTTTGTCTCCTCGGCTTTGCAACTTGCAGACTTCTTTACCAAGACTCACACTACCGCTCGGTTTCAGTTTCTTCTTAGAAAACTCTCTGTGTTTTCTGCTAAAACACCTTGAGTTTGAGTGGGGGTGTGAGAATATATATTGTATATATGGCATGTTTGTGTCTATTAGGAATTAGGCAATTTCCTTTTTTTTGTGTTTCCTTTTTCAGTTGTAGGTTTAGGCTATATAAACCGATGAACTCTTTGTAAATAGACACAAGTTGCATATTCAGATTATTCAGAAATTCTTACAGTACCAAAGATTTTACCCCCCAAAAACACTTCATTGACTTCTCTAGATAGGAGAGACTTCACAAACCTGAAAAGTCACCAACAATTTAGTTGCATCTTTTTTTTTTTGTTTTTTTTAAAAAAAATTCAATCAATTAGAGAGTAATTGTAAATATGATAAATATTTATATCATTAAATAAATTACTAATTTATGATAATTAGAAAGTCAATAAAGCTTATCAAACTTCTCTCCATAAACCTCAAGGGGTTGGTCTAGTAGACAAAACTTGGGATCTGAGGGTGTGCTCCCTCTAAATCTCAGGTTCAATATCCACTATTAGCCAGGGACAACTTTACAACTACCATTGGGTGTTTGAACACCTTGAAATTTTTTATTTTATTTATTTGATACATATATGTAATTCAATCCAAAACTTTTGGTTGAACACTCTAACCCATCTTCTTGAACACCCACCCAAGTCTACTTTCTTGAACACTCAATCCAATCCAACCCATAACCCTTTAATCAATATATATGTAATATATATACTTTGTGAAGTGAACCCATATCATGTTTTGGATTTTGCTTCCTCAGCTTGTACAAAATATCTCTTTGACAAAATTGTGTAATTTTACAATTCCCAATAAGTATACCGCTTGAATATTAACATTGATCAAGAGTTTTATAGCTTCTCAATTTAAATTAAAGGAGCTTTTTTCATTTTTTTTGATCATGTCAGTGATAAAAACAAAATATATTTATGTGAATTTTTATAGCTACATTTTATTTTTTTGAAACAATGATATCAATATATTAGAATTTAATTTAATTTATTTATTTGTGTGTGATTTGAAAAGTTTAAAACAATTAAGGCTGTGTTGGGTTTAGGGCTAGAATCATAATACCACCCTGATATGCAGACCTTTTTTATTCCAACCCTACATTTCAAAACACATTTCACAACATGTTTGGTAACCAGAAAGTTTTCGAATTTTTTGGTCTACCCAGTCGTTCGCCCAGACATCGTCCTGGACAATTTTTCAATTTTTGGGTCTACTTGGTCATCCGCTCGGATATCCTCCCAAATGTCCAGGCAATTGACCAAAACAGTTTTTTTTTTTGGTGTGTGTGTGTGTGTGTGTGCACGCGCGCGCGCGCACGCAGTTGCCACTTGTTATTTGTAACAAAAAATTTATATTTGTTTTTGATATTTTTTAAATATAAAAATTATTTGTTTAGACCAAAATAACAAATTATTTGGCCATTTATTTAAAATTAACAAAAAAATTTTAAAATAAAAATTAATTTGTCAAAGTAATTTTTAAAAATTAAAAAAAAAATTAAAAAGTGTGATTTTTTTTTAATTGAATTTTAAAAAGAGTTTGGTTATTAGTTTTGAATAGAATTTCAATACAGTTTTGAGTTGTGTGTTTGATTATGAGTTATAAGTTTTTGAATTAAGTTTTGAAAACTTTTTTCAAAACTCATAACCAAACAACTTTTGTTATTTCAAAACTCATTTCAAAAATTCAAAACTCTTTTCAAAATTTATAACCAAACAAATTTTCTCTTTTCAAATCATGATTCAACAACTCACAAACTCAAAGTACAACTCTATTCTCAAATCATGATTCTAAAACTAAACCAAACATTACCTAATTTTTTGACTGTCTATACTAAAAAAAATTCCTAAGGCACCCACAATGAACACCCTGGAAAAAAAATTCTGCAGTTGCCACTACTAGCAGCAATAAGCTCCTTAGGACCATGTCCACACAAGGCGTTCTCCCTAGCTTTAAATGGGACCTCTGCAAGTCAGCGGTGGGATTGGTCGCCCGAGATTAGTTGAGGTGCCAGTAAATTGGGCTGGACACTCGGTTATGAAAAAAAAAAAAAAACTCTTCTCTATAAGAGTTGAATCCGAGACCTCACATTACAAAATGTATTACACAACTACTAAGTCAAATGTGGTAGTTAATTAGTTGCATTTATTTAGAGTCATATAATCACCAGAAAAATAATAAATTGAAAATGAATTGTCTTTAAACTTCTAAATTATTATGAGTTTTAAATTAATTTTTAATTTGAAATAGTACTAAAAAAATTGTTGATACAACACTTTTGTAACCAATAGTATGAAATGGAGGCCTTCTTTGGGAACTTAACTATTTTAGTTGGTTCTTTAACTTTTTTATAATACGAAAAAAAAAAAGTTGTGTTCAAAATAATTTGTGAATTTTTTTAATTTTTAAAATTTTTTTTTTATAGTTGAAAGACAAAAAAATGAATAATTGATGTGTAGAATGTGGCATTTTATCTTATTGACTATTTTAACATTTTTTTTTATAATCTTTATGGACTATTTTAACCAAAATCTTTCATGCCAAACACTCCAGAGTCCAAAGGAGAACATGGATCATGGCAATTGATTACGAGGGTGTTAGGTGAGAATTATGGAAGTAGCTTATAACTTATTTAATATAGGAGTTTGTGTTAAACTGTTTGGTATAATTTATGCTTATAATTTATTAGGTAGAAATAACTTAAATAAGTTAATTTTTCAGAAGCAAGGTGAGGGATACTTATAACTTCTGCTTTCTGATTATTAACTTTTAACTTAAAATAATCTCCACCAAACACCTCCTACGTAACAACTACTACATATATATATATATATATATTACTTGTTCTTTTATCATTTTGTATTACTATAGATTACATTATGAGGTATTATTTATTTTTATTAATTCTTTAATAATTATCACTAAATAAGAGAATTAATCATAAATATATTTATAAAAGATAATTTTAAACTAAGATTAAAAAAAAAATCTATTTACAGCCACTAAATTATTACCACATTATTGGTGCTAGATCTTCCCTGTCTTTCATGTACAAAATACGTTTTCAATTCTTGTTCAAGATTGATAATATTGTTCAATCTTTTTTCCCTTTTTTTTTTTTTTTTGTCAAACATGATATATATTAAAAGAGAAATAACAGAGAGTTGCATCAAGCCACAACTGACAGACAAAAGATACCCAGCAAAATCTATACAGTAGACAACTAAGACTAAAAGCCATGACCACAACTAGCAAACACAGCTTACCCTGAAAACACAAAACTAAAGTAGAAAAGGTTAGAACAATTTGAGATGTTTGATCAAAAAGCTCGGAGTCGAGATGGTTTAAAAAGGTTTGGGTTGTTAATGTTATTTTCAATCCGCGACCCTCACTTGTGTTTGCCATGAATTGGGGCATGGAGCAGGCATTCAACAGTATTGGACAATTCATTTAGACTTGAAAAGCATTGTCTAGGAGCTTGAACTTGCTTAGAGTCGCCTGCACAAAAATGTACGATTTGATCAAAGTTCAATGCTTGCAATTGCTCCTCCGGGGATTCTTGTGTTGGCAATTGCTCCTCCGGGTAGTTGTTGGAGAAAAATGGTTGAATGAGAAATTGCCTCATAAATGTGTATATAACTCACACATTTAAGGCTCATCAGTTTTACAAAATTGATTGGGCAGTTTTGCTAGCATTAGTTAGTATTAGTTGCCAGCCTTGATGGCTAGAGGCTCCTCCCCTCTCCCCCATGGTGTATAAAATGAGGCCCTATTCCTTGAAAATATATATAGAATTTTTTCTTGGCATCCATACACTGTCAGTCTACTTCTCCTATAATTTTCTTCCTGAGAGAGAGTGCTGCCGTTGTCCATTCACTAAGCTAATCAGAAGGTGCTTCTGTTATAGCTGGTAAAAATCGTCGTATCCTGGGAAGTAGACGCCGGCGTACCTCCAGCACCCAACGGTGAGGCGGCGAATCTATTTTAAGGAAACTGTGGTATCACACAGGCTTCGGTTTGCTTTCTTTAACCATTTAATATTGTATCTGTATTTTACCCAACGCATGTTATATTTTCTGGAATAGAAGGTTTGTTTTGTTTATCTCCTAATTTTGCGATATGCAATGTGAAATTATGTAATGTGAGTAGTTTTTCCCAACAAGCTTAAAATAGATTAATAGATTCATAGGTGTGTGTAATAATTTTGCATGTAATTGGCCACTGGTAGTGCTAGCAAGTCAATTGGTTTATTAGATACATGTACACAGGGTTAAGCTTTTGATTTTGCCATTTTGTGCATGCTACTGTTTGGTTTTCCCATAGCATGGAATAGGCCGCTGTTATCAATAGGGAAGAAGAGTTCCATTGGTCCAACGTTAATTCACTGTATTTTCTAATTAATTTATGGTGTACCGGTTCATGCCTTGTATTTCTAGATTTACATGCTTCTAGTTCACATGCTTCTAGTTTACAATATAAATTACATGTTCATTCGGTTTTAATTTTTAGTGTAATTTACATTTCTAGCATGTTTATTAGGTAGTAAATTTACATGTAACTTGTACCTATTAATTTTTAATTTAGGTGTGGAGTTGTAAAGTTTATGACTTGCCTATATTTAAATTCATGTTAATTTCTCTAGAATTATTTGCATGTTAATCATGTCATTTGCAATTTTTGCCTAGTAATGTGATTTAAGTGTTTAGGAGTTATAAAATGTTTGTAACTTGCCTCAATTAATTACATGTTTAGTGTACCATAAGTTCATATGTGACCTTTACCAATTTAAAATATGGTTTAATTATATTTAATTTTGGATTTGTAACTTGTATAGTTAATTACATGTTTATTATGTAATTAATTTTTTACAATTTTTTTTAGTCTAGATTCTAGATGTGTAACTTAAGGGTTGGTTTTAATCTTTACCTACAGTTATTTATTATTTTGTTTGCTAGTACCCTCCCCTTCAATCACTACTTTGCCAAAAACAAAGAAAAGCTGAGGGAGGTTTTGTTGTATTTTGCTGCTAACTCTTTATTGCAGGAATACCTATGGGAATGGGAAAAAGGATTAATTTGGACTAAATATGTAAAGCAAGTTTTATTTGCTTGTAATTATTGTAGCAATTTTGTTGTAATTGCTTATAATGTGATGCAATTGTAATTGCTTGTACGTTTGGAACTTGGTGTGTTTAACCTAGTTCATCCCTTGGAAAATTTAATTCTTAAAGTTGTTTCCCATGAACTAGGAGTCAACAAGCTCTTGAAAGTTTTGTCTAAGGTTAACTGGGTTTTAAGTGGGACCGGTGTGACCCCTCCAGCCTTCCTGGAAACTTTCCTGACTATGTTCGATTCTAGGTTGCGTGGTGAGACTAGTTTTGAATTAAATTTCCAATTGTGGGATTTTCTAGTGTCAAGTTTGATTTCTGGAAATACAGAATAGTGAAAATTCTGCTGTAATTTTTCAGAAATGGCAACTGTCTCTGCTGCTGCTGCTGCTGCTAATGTTGGTGGGGATCTGAACCCCGGGGCGACTGGCTTGCCAACCCCTGCTGTGACCTCAGTGGTCAATCCTCCTGTTGTTACTCCGGCTGTTCTGGGAGGACCGCTCAATCATCACGAGCGCCCGAAGAAGTTCACGGGAGTGAATTTCAAGAGATGGCAGCAGAAGATACTGTTTTATTTGACTACTCTAAGCCTTGCGAGGTTTCTGAGTGAAGATGTACCAGCCGTAGAGGAGAATGAACAAGATAAACAAAAACTCATGGCTCTGGACGCTTGGAAACAAGCAGACTTCTTATGCCGAAATTACATTCTGAACGGCTTGGCGGACCCGCTTTTCAACGTGTTCTATGCTAAGAAATCGGTTAAGGAGTTATGGGATGCCTTGGACAAAAAGTACAAGACCGAGGATGCTGGGGTAAAGAAATTTATCGTCGGCCGGTTCCTGGACTTCAAGATGGTGGACTCCAAAACTGTCATGAGTCAAGTCCAAGAGTTCCAAGTGATTCTGCACGAGATACATGCAGAAGGGATGGTCCTAAGTGAGTCATTCTAAGCAGCTGCTTTGATTGAGAAGCTGCCTAACGGCTGGAAAGACTTCAAGAACTACTTGAAGCACAAACGAAAGGAGATGACAGTCGAAGAGCTCGTTGTCAGGCTCCGGATTGAACAGGACAATATGAAGAAAGGAGGGAGTACCTCCACTATCAAAGCCAACATGGTTGAGCATGGCGAGTCCTCGGGGGCGAGGAAAAAACCACCGACAAGCAAAAGCTCAAAGTTAGGGGCTAGAGGAGGAATCTCCAAAAGGCCAGCCTACAAGCCAAAGGAGCCTACTTTTAGGTTCAATGGCAAATGCTTCAACTGTGGAAGTGACGGGCATCGGGCAGTTGATTGTCTGAAAAAAAAGCCCTACAGGAAAAACCATCCGCAACACAAAAACCGGGCACATATAGCTGAAATGGAGGAATTGTCACACGATGTGGACGACATGCATCTGTCAGCCGTTGTGTCAGAAGTGAACATGGTGGGGTCAAACCGGAGTGGTGGGTGGACACTGGGGCCACTCGCCATATTTGTGCAGAGAAGAGAATGTTCACAACTTTCGAACCGGTTTCAAACGGGGAGAAGTTGTTTATGGGAAACTCTGCAACCTCAGCTGTTGAGGGTAAAGGCAAGGTGATCCTGAAGATGACTTCAGGAAAAGAACTAACTTTGAACGATGTCCTTTATGTGCCGGACATTCGTAAGAACCTTGTCTCGGGGTCTCTCCTAAGCAAGCATGGCTTCTGCATGGTGTTTGAATCAGACAAGGTCGTGTTGACCAAGGGCGGGGTCTATGTGGAGAAGGGATATATGTCAGGTGGTATATTTAAATTGAATGTAATGACACTTATCCCTAAGATTAATGAGAAAGCTTCTTCTTCTGCTTATATGCTTGAATCCCCTAATTTATGGCATGGTAGATTGGGTCATATAAATTTTGACTCTATACGTAGATTAATCAAGTTAGATCACATACCATCTTTCAAGATAAATCCACAACACAAGTGTGAAACTTGTGTAGAAGCAAAATTGACAAGGTCTTCTTTTCATTCTCTTGAAAGAAGTACCCAGCCTTTGGGTTTAGTGCATAGTGATGTGTGTGACTTGAAAGTTGTACAATCACATGGTGGCAACAAGTACTTCATCACTTTTGTTGATGATTGCACTAAATACTGTTATGTGTATTTGCTTAAAAGCAAAGACGAGGCTATGGATAAATTTATTCTTTTTAAGAATGAAGTTGAGAATCAATTAAGCCGGAAAATCAAGGCATTGAGAAGTGATCGTGGTGGTGAGTATGAATCCCCGTTTGTCGAGACTTGTGCTCAATTTGGAATTATTCACCAAACCACAGCGCCTTATTCGCCTCAGTCAAATGGTGTTGCTGAGCGGAAGAACAGGACGCTGAAAGAGATGATGAATGCAATGTTGATAAGTTCTGAATTGCCACAGAACTTATGAAGGGAAGCAATTCTCTCCGCGAATTATATTCTTAATAGAATACCATGGAAGAAAGTGGACAAGACTCCATATGAGTTGTGGATAGGTCACAAGCCTTCATATAAATACCTACGAATGTGGGGGTGTCTTGCAAAAGTGACGGTACCTACACCCAAGCGGGTTAGGATAGGTCCGAAAACCGTGGACTGTATATTCATTGGTTATGCACAAAATAGTAGTGCATATAGATTTCTTGTGCACAAGTCTGATATTTCAGATATACACAAGAATACTATCATGGAATCTAGAAGTGCATCTTTCTTTGAAGATGTATTTCCGTGTCGTCCCCAAGACAGGGTTCCGAGTTCCATGAAAGAAATAGAAGATGTTGATGATGATAATGATCACATAGATGATCACGAAGACGATCACATAGATGATCACATGGATGATCAAACAACTGATCAAATAGCTGATCAAGTAGATGATCAAGCTAATGAAGTAGATGAGTCAAGAAGGAGTAAAAGGGCTAGAACCACAAAGTCCTTTGGTCCAGACTTCTTGACTTATATGTTAGAGGGAGAACCTCAAACGTTCCATAAAGCTGTGACTTCACCTGAAAGTCCTTTATGGAAAGAAGCAATTAAGAGTGAGATTGACTCCATCTTACAGAACCATACTTGGGAGTTGGTTGATCTACCCCCAGGCAGTAAGGCCTTGGGGAGTAAGTGGATCTTTCGAAAAAAGATGAAAGCGGATGGGTCAATTGACAAATATAAAGCTCGGCTAGTTATCAAAGGATACAGACAGCGAGAAGGCCTGGATTACTTTGATACATATTCACCTGTGACAAGGATTACATCCATTCGCATGGTGATTGCAATAGCAGCTTTACGTGGTTTAGAAATACATCAGATGGATGTAAAGACAGCTTTCTTAAATGGAGATTTAGATGAAGAAATCTACATGGAGCAACTTGAGGGGTTTTCAGCTCCAGGACAAAGTAAAAAAGTCTGTAAGCTTGTCAAGTCATTGTATGGTTTGAAGCAAGCTCCCAAACAATGGCATGAGAAGTTTGACAATGCTATGTTGTCAAATGGGTTTCGAATCAATGAGTGTGATAAGTGCGTATATGTTAAAGACACTGACAAAGGTTATGTCATTTTGTGTCTATACGTTGATGACATACTCATTATTGGTAGCAATGATGAACTGATTAAAGCTACCAAAAGATTGTTAAACTCTAAGTTTGACATGAAGGATATGGGCCTTGCAGATGTCATTCTGGGTGTTAAGATCACCAGAACATCTGGTGGTATTGTACTTTCTCGAGCTCATTATGTTAATAAGATACTTGAGAAATTTGGAAAGTCAGATACAAGTATGTTTAGAACACCGGTAGACTTAAGTCTATATTTGACCAAGAATATTGGTGAGAGTGTCTCTCAACTAGAATATTCTCGGGTCATTGGGAGTTTGATGTATCTAATGAGTTGTACAAGGCCGGATATCGCCTATGCTGTTAGTAGGCTGAGTAGATACACGAGTAATCCTAATGCTACTCATTGGAAGGGCATTATGCGGGTGTTGGGGTATATCCGTTACACCCTGGATTATGGGCTGTATTATACCAGATACCCAGCGGTACTAGAAGGGTATAGTGATGCAAATTGGATATCTGATATAAAAGATTCCAAATCCACTAGTGGTTATGTGTTTACCCTCGGAGGGGCAGCCGTGTCTTGGAAATCTGCCAAGCAAACGTGTATCTCGAGATCAACGATAGAATCTGAGTTTATTGCTTTAGATAAAGCAACTGAAGAAGCTGAATGGCTTCGCCAGTTTGTTGAGGATATTCCACGTTGGCCGAAACCTGTGCCAGCTATCAGTATTCATTGCGATAGCCAATCAGCGATTGGTCGGGCACAGAGTAATATGTATAATGGAAAATCTAGACATATCCGTCGTAGACATAATTCCATACGACAACTACTCTCAAATGGAGTTGTCTCTCTAGACTATGTCAAGTCTAAGGACAATATTGCAGATCTGCTAACCAAAGGGTTAACTCGAGAGTTAGTAGAAAAGTCGTTAAGAGGAATGGGGTTAAGGCCTTTAGTAAAGGTTACCGGAATGGAAAACCCAACCTAGTTGACTGGAGATCCCAAGATCTAGGTTCAAAGGGACAACCTAACTTCGTGTAACGGGTGAGTCACTGAAGAGGTAAATCCTCTTGCCCATTCCTTTATACAGTGATGCCCTGTGGGGGTGGAAGGTTAAGCTAATGCTTTTAATGACCTTAGTGATGTGGTATAATGAAATACTGTATCTAGGTCACCTATGTGAGTGCGAAGTGGGGCCACTTCTTTAAGAATTGCCAAGGCCGAATTCTTTAAAAACACTCACAGAACCAGGCTAGTGTTCCAGAGCCATACCGAACACACCAGTGAGAACAAGAACAATGGTTGGACTAACTCCTGTGTGAGGTCTATTCTCTCAGTTTACATAAACGGCAGAACAGTTCAAGACATCACGTTCACTGGTCAGCCAGTAAATCCGATAGGCTTTTACTACGAAAGGTTCAAGGCCAACAGCTACCTTTTTTGATGCAGGATTAGTCTGTGTGCTCTCTCTCTTTCCGAGTCTTTGTTGATAAACGTTGAGCGTTTGCTGTATTCGGTCAATTTTTATTCATGTGGGTGATTGTTGGAGAAAAATGGTTGAATGAGAAATTGCCTCATAAATGTGTATATAACTCACACATTTAAGGCTCATCAGTTTTACAAAATTGATTGGGCAGTTTTGCTAGCATTAGTTGCCAGCCTTGATAGCTAGAGGCTCCTCCCCTTTCCCCCATGGTGTATAAAAGGAGGCCCTATTCCTTGAAAATATATATAGAATTTTTCTTGGCATCCATACACTGTCAGTCTACTTCTCCTATAATTTTCTTCCTGAGAGAGAGTGCTGCCGTTGTCCGTTCGCTAAGCTAATCAGAAGGTGCTTCTGTTGTAGCTGGTAAAACCGTCGTATCCTGGGAAGTAGACGCCGGCGTACCTCCAGCACCCAACGGTGAGGCGGCGAATCTATTTTAAGGAGACTGCGGTATCACACAGGCTTCAGTTTGCTTCCTTTAACCATTTTATATTGTATCTGTATTTTACCCAACGCATGTTATATTTTCTGGAATAGAAGGCTTGTTTTGTTCATCTCCTAATTTTGCGATATGCAATGTGAAATTAGGTAATGTGAGTAGTTTTTCCCAACAGTTTTGTGCTGGCAATTGCTCTTCAAGAGCCCGTGACACTAAGAGTGACACCAATGGAGGTGTATCTTCACAAGAAATGAGTGTGCTAGGCTGAACTTCAATATTTGGAACATGCAACATGTCAACTTGCATGTCAGTCTCAAAGGGCCTTTTAGTTTGAACCTTAACAACTGACAAGCTCTGTGGGTGTATGAACTGAATTGTATCAATATCTTTTAGATTTTGATGTAAGTTACGATCAATGAGGAGGAAGCTCTTGCCCGGTCTCACTTTTTTTCTTATGCGTGCCATCCATTTTAAACTTAGCACCATTTGATGTACCCTCTCCAAACCCATTGCCAGTCGATGTATCCCCTCCAATCTCGCTGCCACTCAATATACCCCCTCCAATCTCGCTACCACTCGGGATATCTCATCGAAGCCTACTACTAACACCACCATCGAACAGATCTTGGTTTCGTGATGGGCTTCTCTTATCATAATCAACACCAAAATGTGTAGACCATGTTGTGCTTTGCTTTGGGGGAAGGACAGAATCAAATATATTGACATCTAAACCATCTAAATCTCTGTTTTTAAGATTCCGCAAACTCGAGTCCCAATCAAAATTAAAATCCTCATCAAGAGTGTCCTTGATTAGAGCTACTTCAAGTGGGTCTAAATGAGAAAACACATCAGGTGGCAATGGACTTCTTCAATTGTCATGATTAAGGTCTTCATCCATTGCAATACCTTTGCATTTTTCTTCTTTCGATAGTCATTTAGTGACCGGCTTAGAGTTGATAAGGAAACCCTTTTTCAACGTAGTACAAATCACTCAATAGTGCCAAGAAAGACAAAGCAATATACCCAAAAGAAATCACAACAGAAAAGGAGAACCAAAAGCCACAATCACAACAAAAGGACATCCAAGAGCAATTTGATGAGACAAAGATAGAAACTAAACCAACAGAGCAATTCATGCGTAGCTTAAGGGGAGGTCTAGCCTGCGTGGCTAGCTCTTTGGCTATCAAATCCCTGTTAAGGGGAGGTTTTGAGTTCCACTATTTAAGAGTAGAATAGGGATAAAATTTAAGTACTTGCAAAGAGAATAGTTCAATTATCCAAAGGTACTAATCTAACAATTAATTATTAAATTTCGCGGATAAAAAAATAAATAAATAAATAAAAGCTTAACCCCTTATTCTATTTATATTGTAACCTTTGACTTTGTCTTCTGTTTTTTCTTTCTTGTGCTCTTGAAAAATACTAACTTTTATTTTGGTACTTTTCTAATATGCTTTTCTCTATGAAAAAAGAAAAACAAAAAATTAAGTTAGCAATCCTTTGCCTATTTTGAGAAGTAAGTTAAAAGTTAGTTTTTAAATTTATTTTAAAAAAACATGCAATAAAATAAAGAGGTGATATAATTTTAAAAAGTCAAAAAGTCAAAAAAAAATTGACTTTTAACCATCTTACCAAAATAAATCGGAGGGTCGAGATTACTAGTGGGAGTGCTTGTTTGTGTGGCTGGAAGATGGCCGCGTTTATGGTGGCGAATAGGAAGGGGGGAATAGAAAAAGTGGTCATGTGCTATTCACATATGTGTTTTCGTCCAAAACTATAACATTTGTTTTTAAATGATATAAAATTTAAAATTAAATTAATTAAAATTATATGAACTAAAATGATATAAAAAAAACAAAGGGCTAAAACTACCAATCTTATTTGCCCATAGAAAAATTAAGAAAGTAAAGAGGTAGTAGACCAAGTAAACATGAGACTTACATAAAATCCTGATTCATTTCCCATCTTGACTACTGCTCAGGATTGAAAATTATTTTTTTTATAAACTACTTCGTCATTATGTATGACAAATTATTTAGGGATGTAAATTCCCTCCAGTCTATAATCTGAATTGGAGAGCACATTTTTGGTTTATAGGGCACATCATAGATTCTATTTTGATGATTTAAATTGTTCATTTTGTAAGGTACTTTGTATATATCATTTACAAAAAAAAAAAAAAAATCGATTTGATAATTATAACATATTCAATTTATCGTGTTTGTTACTTAAAAATAAATAAATGGTCTATTTTTAAAAACACAATTGTCATCCATTTTTTAAAAATTGGTGTGATGTAGCCTTATCTAGAATGATTGTGATTCATAGATGTGTTTTTCTTAGTACTTTTTTTGAGTATTTTTTATAGGTTTATAGTATTGCTATTGCAAAATACACTTGTCTCTCAACTATGTAACAAAGGTAAGTCAACATTATCCCATTAGATGGAAGCATCATGTAGACAATGCTAACTAGGAAAAAAGTCAATTTATTAACTTATTTGGATCATATCACCTCTCTATTTTTTTTTTTGGTACGTTTTTTCAAAAAAAAATATTGAGCCAAAAAGAAACCACTTTTCAAAATAGGCCATAATATCCCATCACTATTGAATAAATACCAAAAATAATGCAGTAAGTCTAATAATACAAATAAATCAATTGGGCTAGCTCAGTTGGTCACCCTTATAAACTTCCATCAACAAGGTTAGGATCAATCTTTACTAAATGCAAATATTGATAATTTCTTCTTTAATTGTGGAACTTTTGTTGGGTTTATATATTAGTTAGGTTATGATTGTCTAAGTTGTAATTCTCTACTAATAGTTAACCTTACTTAATATGTAAGGTAGCGTTTGGTAGAGTTTTGTAAATGTGATTTGAGAGTATGAGTTGTATTTTGAGTTTGTGTGTTGTGGAATTATGATTTGAGTGTAGAAAATTTGTTTGGTAAAGAGTTTTGAAAATAGTTTTGGAAAAGAGGTTTGATTTGAGTGGGGAATTGTCGATGTGACATTTGATATGTGATACAAAAATTTACAACTCATAACTAAACATACAACTCAAAATTATTTTAAAGCACAAAAAAAATTTAAAAATTTTCAGAAAATATTTTTCCCGATTAGGTAAATCAATTGCAAAAAAAAAAAAAAAAAAAAAAAAATGTAAGCGCATCCGACATCCGGTTGGACATCCGGATGGTCTACCGGGTGGTCATCCGGGTGGTCTACCGGGTGGTCATCCGGTAGACAGAAAATACAGAGAACTCTGCAGACAACTCTGCAGAGAGTGTAGAAAACTGATTTGAAACCGGAACCAAATATCATGCTTCAACGCGTGTGTTGAAAACTAATTCTAGAGCACAACCAAACAGAGCCTAAATTTTTCCAAATTAAACCAAATTTAGATCTTTCCCATTACACTAGACTTTTATTTTTATTTTTCCTCTAGTTTGAACACTTAGAGGTTGGTGTAGACCTTTTGGTCCATGACCAAGACATGCACGAAATAGTCTATGCAACCATGGAAAATCTAAACATGCCAGCTCCCCCACCCCCACCCCAACCCCACCACCCACCCACTCTATATAAACACATGGATTCGTGTTTCTCAAAAACAACAAAAGCAATATACACTAACCGAAAGAGAGAGAGAGAAAAAAAAAAGATGATGAGGAAGGTGAGTTCATGTGTTTGGGTACTAGTGTTGGTTGTGGTTGTAGGACAATTTTCATTGTAATTAAATTAATTAATTTTGTTTGGGTACTAAATGATAAACAGAATATAAAAAAAAAAAAAAAGAAAGGAGAGAGAAAGTTTGATTACAAAAATCAAACTAGAAATAGAATTAAATAAATAAAAACAGATTTTATTTTGTTACAAAAACAAAATTAAAATCTGATTTAAATAAATAATAAAACAAAAAATAAATAAATAACTTACTTGATTAATATCTTGAATATTATTCTGATCAAGTCCAGTGTTCAACACTGTCTCCTTAAGACAGATTCGTCCTCTCCACGATATTTTCAAAATATGGACGTTTATCTCCCAGGATGAAATGATCAACTACAAATAAATGCAGCACTACAATTTATTTGTTCAACGAACACACTAAGTGTTTATACTCTTTCTCACAAAAATTAAATGCAGCAAAATGAAGAATAAATTTGCTGAGGAGAAGTACGAAATTTCTAAATGTAAAATATCAAATGAGGGCTGCCTATTTATAGATGTAGTGGTGGCTATTGATTTTGAATTAAACATGTGCTAACCTGTTTTGAACAAGTATGAAACCTGTTTGGTTTTGAATTAAACAGATTTAAATATGTTGGGTTCAAAATTCAAACAGATAAAAACGGAAAGGACCTGTTTGGGTGTAGAGAAACACCGGAATAGATTAATTTGAATTCTGGACAGTTGGACAGATTTTATTTGAAAAAATAAAATTAAATCCAAATGTTTCTGGCCCAAAAAAATTAGTATTAGGCCAAACAAGCCCAACCCAACCACACACCACGCACCCGTGTCCAAGCCAGCCCGACCGCGGTGCACGTGTGGTGATTTTTGAGTCCAATGAGTCAAGCCCATTTTGCCCATAACCTCCCTTTCTATAAAACTTGGGTACCTCTTGAGGCACACCCTAAGTTCCAATCTCATGCCTTATAAACCCATTCAAAACTTCTCACCAAATCAATGTGGGACAAGCCATATTCCAACCTTAAGGAATTTCCACCAAAATTTCATTTCCATGGAGCTTACTTTGGTTTCAATTTCTCATTCACTCGATAATGGTTTTGAGCAACCAAATACATCACGTAAATCACAACGCGGCATAAAACACGTTACCACTTTGACCTGCCAAATTTGACTCTTGGATTCCACCTAAATAATAGACCAAAGTTAAGAAATTTTTTTGATTTTACTCAAAATTTTCCAATCATTTCCAACAGTGGTAGTGGTGGTGAGTGTTTGGGAGGTTCCAATTGTGAGTGGTGCCACCAGTCCTAGCCAGTGCAAGCAGCAGAGGCAGCAGCTGACAAGCTTGTGTAGGCCAGTGATATTTGGGCAGAACCCATCAGCTGATTGTTGCAGTATAGTTAGGGATATTCCTTTCGAGTGCATTTGCCCCTATGTTACTCCCAAGTTAGCTGCCATCATTGGAGTTGAACGCACCATCAAGAAGATTGAAGGTTGTGGGAGGACTGTCCCTCACAACTTCAAATGTGGAAGTAATCTCTGTCTCTCTCTCTCTCTCTCTCTCTCAGATCAGAATTAGGGGAAGATTATGGGGTTATCTCCTACTTCTGTAAAGAATACTTATTACGTCAATACTTTTAAAAAATATCGCCATATTTGATTTGATTTTCAGAAACATGTTTCTAAAAAAATTTAAAATTAATTTGGTAAAAGAAATAAAAAAATAAAAAATACTTATCATTTTCTTTTGGACACAGAAACATTTTTTCTGTGGATTTATCTTGCCAACAACAGAAGCCGTTTACACATAAGAGTATGTGTAATTTTAGAAACTAAAATCACACAAACCCCATACTTTTAAAATGTAATTTTTTTGAAGTGTGTTTTCACAGTAGTGACACATATTGCATATTTTAAATACTAAAAATGTGAATTTTAAGTAATTTTTGAAATTTATTCTTAATTTTATCAACATCTATTGACAAAGTTAAGTTGGGATTAAATTGACTCAATTCAAACATTGATAATCAAAATGACACAATAACATAATTTGGAGACAAAAAATATTATTAGGAGACTAAAAATATAATTAATCTTCTATGCATTAAGGAAATATATATTCTTTGTGGAAAATTACATTCTTACTAAAATTTTATTCATAAATTTTCAGAAAAATAATATGGTGATAACTTTAATTTATTTTTTTTCCAACAAACATATCTTGATGCATATTTTTTTTTAAATAATAAATTTTAATATAATTATATAATTTTATTTATATAGCATTACTCTTAATGTATATATATATGTTAGAACTATAAATCTGTAATTTTATTATTATTTATTTTTTATATAACTGCAAGACATGTGGCATCCTCCTACTCATTTGGAGGTTATGAGAAGTTATGAAATGTGGAAAGATGATGGAGAACAAAGTGGAGAACATGGAGCCAGGCCCGGCCTTGAGATTTCCGGGGCCCAAAGCCAATAATCAACTAATAAATTTTTGGGGCCCTTCACATTTTTTTTTTCATTGAATGAAAAAAAATGAAAAAAAAATGAAGATAAAAGACAAAATTTGTGTCAAAATTACAAAAAATACTTAGTATTACATTACAACAATTAATAAGTGTCGTTTGATCCTCGCTCTTCTTGCATTTTTAGAAGCAAATAAATTAATCATACTTGCATAATCTATTTTTTTGCAAAATCATTTTCAATGAATAACAAGGCTAATTATTTTAAATGGGCCTTTCAATTTTTTAATAGGTCAATTTATTTTAAGTTAGTTTGGGTCTTCCTTAATTTTTTTTTTAGATTTAAAATATACTTAATATATTACAATAAACTATAATAGGAGGACCCTTTTTTGGGTATATTTTTAGTGGATTACAATGTTAATTTTTTTGAATGGGCCCTTTAATTTTTTAATAGGTCAATTTATTTTAAGTTAATTTATATTTTCTCTTTAATTTTTTTTTAAACTTAAAACATACCTAATATATTACATTATACCATAATAAAAGGGGCCCCTTTTTTAGGCCTATTTTGAGGGGCCCTAAGCCATGGCCTTGTTGGCCAATGCCCAGGGCCGGCACTGCATGGAGCATGAAGTAAAGGTTAAAGAAAGTTATGGAAGATCATGGAATATTAAATGGAGGAGATGGAAGAGTAGGTAGTTTTAGGTAGTTTTTTTCCTACAAGTGTTTGTCTATAAATAGTCATTCATGGCTACATTGTAAAAGATCTAGAATTCAAATCAAAGACAATTGATTTCAATATTTCTTGTCATTTTTCTTATCTTATGAGTAGTTTAACATAGATTTGTATTTCAAAGTATTTGTTTTCAGCATTTCTTTTTCAAAGCCTTTAATGCACTTCTTTTTCGAAGCATAGGAGTAGAGGTAAGTAATTATTACTTTAATTGTTCACTCAATCATCTTCTCCGTCTACCTCGTTCTTCTTTTAATTTTTCTTTTTTCTATACTTTGGCAATTTTGAAGTCCTCTTTGTTGAGGCAAAAGAACTGTCAACACAATCGCTTGATAATTGACTTGAATTTAATTTGTAAGGATTTTTCAATCCTTGCCGGCACGCTCGCATTTATGATATTTTCCTTCGTAAAAAAAATAAGCCAACAATTTTTGGCACGCCTAGTGGGACCGCCAAGTGTAAGAAATGACAATCGATTTGGATTTCGCCATTCGAACTTGTCAATATGAAATATATTGGCGTGAAAGAAAAATTTTGGATCTTCAAGAAAAGATCCATTTTCTTGATGAAGAAAATTTCCAAGTTGTTTCTTCATTACCATATTATTTGGTAAAAGAAAAAATACACCACTTAATTGGAGTAACTCATCAACTTGATATGGAAATTTGTCAATGGAGACATGAGTTATCAACCATTTTTGTCAAGTCTTTAATGACTGAATTTTGTGGGGTTTTACAAAATGTTTTTAAATCATTTGTGATTGAAATTAGTGAAAATATAATTTCATCAATGGCTCGGGGGGTCGAACAACCCATTTTTAAAAAGCCAACTTATGAAAATAACTTCGATAAAAAGCATGTTGTTGAGCCAAGCATGGTTAAAAATGATGTTCCATATAGAGCTCGGGGGGTTGAAAAACTCATTCTTAGAGAGTCAAACCATGGAAACATGTCTATGAAGGATTTTTATAAGCCATTAATGGCTAAAATGGAACAACCCATTAGGCCAAAAAATGATGAAACTCACATGGAGGGTTTTTATAAGCCTTTAGTGGCTAAAATAGAAAAACAACCCCATTTGTCAATAAATGATGAAAGTTATTTGGCAAAAGAACATGTTCTCAACCCAAACATGGCTAAGAACGATAAACAATTTAATGAATTTGAATTTTTTGAAATTGTTCAAAATGTCAAGTTGTTTGAATTTTTAAGGCCATCTTGTACTACGGTTCTTGGTGTTCAAAACCTGCTTTGGATTTGTGGATCACACCAAAATATAATTCTGATGATGTGGCTAATGAAATTAACAAATTGTTCTTATGAGTTCGAAGCACTAAGAACAGGGAATGACCATTTAAAATGCATGAAGTTGGATAGGAAAAGCTTATGCATTTAAATAAGTGGTTGAGAATGGCGTTTCTTTTCAAATTGATGGCCAGTTGTTTGTATGTACACAATCAAAGCATCGAAGATACATTCGAAGCATCACGAGTTGTTTCGAAGGTTGATTACTTTACCTTCGAAGCTGTATAAAGCTTTGAAGATACATTCGAAGCATCAAGAGTTGTTTTGAAAGTTGATTACTTCACTTTCGAAACTGTATAAAGCTTCAAAGATACATTCAAAGCATCAAGCCTAACCTTGAAACTTTATTGTAAGTATCATCATCCTATATCAATGTTTCCAACCTTCAAGTGGTGATGTTATTCCTTCAAAGCTGTGCCGCAAGACCTTCGAACGATAAATTTAGTCTTTTATACCACCTTCGAAACTTGTTATTGGTCATCTAGTCATAATTTCATGCTCATTCGAAGCATTTTATTGGTGTTGTTATATCATTCGAAGCACTTTGCTGCTTAGGTTAGTCATGTGCTTGGTTCGATCCTTCAAAAATTCAAGTAAACATCATTTTTAAGGATCGCGGGGGGTAATGTTAGCACCATAAATCTGCAATTTTATTATTATTTATTTTTTATGTAACTGCAGGACATGTAACATCATCCTACTCATTTGGAGGTTATGAGAAGTTATGAAATGTGGAAATATGATGGAGAACAAAGTGGAGAACATGGAGCATGAAGTAGAGGTTAAAGAAAGTTATGGAAGATCATGGAATATTAAATGAAGGAGATGGAAGAGTAGGTAGTTTTAGGTAGTTTTTTCCTACGAGTGTTTGTCTATAAATAGTCATTCATGGCTACATTATAAAAGATCTAGAATTCAAATCAAAGACAATTGATTTCAATATTTATTATCATTTTTCTTATCTTAGGAGTAGTTTAACATAGATTTATATTTCAAAGCATTTGTTTTCAACATTTTATTTTCAAAGCATTTAATGCACTTCCTTTTCGAAACATAGGAGTAGAGGTAAGTAATTATTACTTTGATTGTTCACTCAATCATCTTTCTCCGTCTCCCTCATTCTTTTTTTAATTTTTCTTTTCTCTACACTTTGGCAACTTTGAAGTCCTCTTTGTTGAGGCAAAAGAACTGTTAACACAATCGCTTGATAATTGGCTTGAATTTAATTTGTAAGGATTTTTCAATCCTTGCTGGTACGCTCGCATTTATGATATTTGTCCGGATCACTGTACAACAAGGGTAAACCCGGGATCGCTATACTAATTAAGTATTTTCTTTATGCAGGTGTGACCACTCCATGAGAAGGAACCCACATAATCGATTAATCTATGTGATCATAAATATTAATAATGTCTGCATGATGTTGTGTTTAAGGCCCCGTTTGTTTTCAGATGTAGAATGGAGGGGATTGATAGTGAGGGGATTAAGTAAAATTGTGTTTGTTTTGATGATGGTTGTTAGTGTAGGGATTGTTAAATTATTTTTATATAAAATAAAAAAACAAATAAAAAAATACAAAAAAATTAAACATTAATGTTTTTAAAAAAATACCCAACATGTAAAAAATTTAAAAAAAATAAAAATAAAATAAAAAATTTCCAGAAAAAAACAAAACAAATAAAATAATGATTTTTACTTAACAAAAAATATAAAAAATTAAACATTAATGTTTAAAAAAAAAAGGAAAAATTATTGGAAACTACCATTTTAGAGAGTTGCAGTCTACCAGGTCCTTTTTTAAAATTAATACACGTCCAAGTCCTATTTTTTTGGTAATATGATCTGAAAGATCCCATTATGTAATTATGGAATGGTTTTTGTGACTAATGTACCCTTTTCTGTATGGTTTGGTAGAACCGTTTCCGACGGCATTCATGTTCACATTGCGATCCACACAAGATTCACTCTTTAACACCCTTTTTTTTTTTTTTTACCCATTTCAACGAGTAGCGTTAGGGCATTCTCAGGCAAAATGCCCAGACTCACCACAGTTGTAGCAACCACCACCTCCACCGCCGCCGCTTTGGCCGCCGCTGCTGTACCTCTGCCGCGAGTGCTTCCCTGAACCGGCCACTCATTGGGTCCAGTCACATCAGCGGCTTTGGTTCGTCCATCGACGCCTGATTCGATCATGAATTCGACAGTTTCACCATCTCTGAGGCTTCGAAAACCCTCAGATCGAATCGAAGATTGATGAACGAAGAGATCTTCGCCACCATCGTCAGGAGTGATGAACTCAAATCCCTTCTGATCGTTGAACCACTTCACCACACCGGTCCTCCTGCTGCTGCCACCGTTCGCCATTGGATCAAAATCCAACGGTTTTCAGAAACCCCAAAAAGAGAGAAGATCTAACTCCAACCCTCCTCAGTGATGAGAGAGCAAACCCTAATCTCTCTCCAGAAATTTTATTTTCTCTCTCTCTAATGTGTTAATGTTGATGTATTGTCCATTGCTGTATGTTTTGTGTTTGTTTAAACAATTTTCCTAAATTACATGGTTGTCGCAACTGGTTTGGCCTCAGGACACCAATCACGACGACCGTGGGGGTTGATTCCTGCCCATAGAATGGAAGGTGGACAGTTTCCGAGCAACGTCGGCGACTGATGGTTTTCTGAAACTTCTACCACATCACAAGGTTAATCAAACGGTGTGGACTACGTATATCGTATCATCAGCTTCGGATATGGAGTGGGTTGACCCGACGGAAGTACCGTCAAAAAACATTCTGGGCTGGAAATTGGGTTTCAGTGTGGTGATGTGGGTATACCAATCTAACGTACCAAAGCAGTTGATGTGGTCTACCAAAGTGTGGTGATGTGACATCAACTTCTGTTTCATCAACTTGATGTGGTCCACCAAAGTATGGTTTTTGCAAAATGATAGGTTGTGTTCAAATGTGGGCTTCAAAAAAATAATGTGGGTCACTAACGTGTGGATCATAAATAACGTGGATTCCCCTACATACACTACTAAACTCAAAAAGAACTATAGTAAGCTTTTTTCCAAATGTTACATACACGCACATCATTCAAACATAATATCACCAAACCAAAAACAGTTCGTTCATGGGCAAAACTGTCCACCCCCAAATAATGGGACCTTTGGGTGTACAAAATTAAATTTGGGACTGATTAGATTACAATTCCACTTTTTAGGATTTATGGGTCAATTCCCAAAAAAAAAATGCCCGACATGTAAAAAATAAAATAAAAAATAAATAAAAATAAAAAATTTCTAGTTCGCCGGACTATTTTTCTAATACCAAGTCTTGGAGGCCCATCCGAATCCCCTTAGGGAGACCCATCTTAATCCAGAGCTCACTATCAATCCCCTCCCTATCTCTCAAAACAAACACAATATTAGTGGGTCTCACCTCACTACCAATTACAATCCCTCCTCTAACTCTCCAAACAAACGGAGCCTAAAAGTTATGTTTCAATATGTAAGTTTTAGCCATTTGGAGAGGGAGTGAGAATGTGTTTTATGTAAACTCTTCCGAATAAGATATAATAAATAAATCAAATTATTTGATGATAAATTAGACATATTACATTTATTTTTATTTTTTTTTTTAGAGATAAATGTGATAAATTAAAATTATTAGATCAACTCTATTTTTTGTGTTAATGATATATATAAAGAATTTTATAAAATAAATTATTCAGACCATTAAAATAATATTCATAATAAATTTCACCATCCAAATAATACTTTCTTTTCCAGATCTTCAACGGGAGAAAAGTATAGTCAAGTCAATTGACTGATTTTCAAAAGACCATACCAAGCCCTCTCGTCAATTTGGATCTGAGACCTTTGGGCCCTCTTCTTCTTTCCTTCAACTTCAAGGTACTGGTTACGGACAGAATTAAAAACAATAAAAAGAAGAAGAAGAATATACATATTAATTTAATAAAACCTATCTCCAAATAAAAGATAAATTACAAATACACCTCCTAAAGTTTACTTAAAATATAAATTATCTCATATAGTTTGAAAAATTACAAATACCTCCCTGTCAGAAATTTTTTATTTAACAAAATTAATTGAAAAAATGAAATTTCTAATTGTTTATCTATACAATAATAAACTTATCTAAATTATTAATTAAAATAAAATTTTAACATTATTAAAAATTGTTAATTAACTTGATAATTTATTAATAAAATGACATATTTATTATGAAATTAGAAACCTTAGAGAAGATAATATAACTCTGGTGATTCCATGATGTGGTTTGATTTTATATATGTAAACTAGTAGTTAACTTGTACAATGCACTAGATAAAAATATAAAAATATTATTTCATAAATGTTAAAAAATTATTAGGACAATTATTAAAAAAACTCTTAAGATTTGAGCCTCATAACAAAATAAATTTTTAATTTTTGATTTTGTCAATTTAAATCTTAAAATTTTAATTTATTTTCAATTTAAACCATTTGTCCATTTCTATTAAGTAAAATCAATGAAAGAAATGAGAATTTCAACATTAAACTCAACGAAAAGTGTATTTTAGACATTTTATGTATCTATATTGAATTTAATGAATAAAATACTCTTCTTCCAACTTAACAAAAATAAGTGAATGGTTTAAATTGAAAATAAATAAAAAGATTAAAGTTTAAATCGACAAAATTGAAAACTCAAAGTTTATTTTGTTATAAGGTTCAAACCTTGAGAATTTTTTGCAATTATCCCAAAATTATTTATGAAAATATTTATATAGAAGTTACTTATTTTTTATGATCTAGAATAATCTTAATTCTATTTTGTTATAAAATTATAACTTAAATAAATATATTTGATTATTTTAAATTGAATTATTTATGTGTACCTATGTGTACATTGTACATTGATCCTATGTGTACATTGTAAATTGATATAAAAATAATGATAACAAAGAATCCTGACCTAGGGTCAATAAGACCCGAGGTAAAATTTTAAATATATAAAACCACATAATAGTCTTAGGCCGAAATAGGGACTCGAACCTATAACCTGTTAGTGGCATATATACCTGTGAAATTATTATTTGAGTTAGCCGTCACGTGCATTTTTAAAATATTTAATCCTTGCGTTGTAGGTAATCAAAAAATAATCAGCTGGTTTGTTTTTTTTTTTTCAAAAAGCACTTTTCAGAAAATTTTACTTTCTTATTTTTCGTATTTTTTTGTTTTTACTAAATTTTTTTAATATTTTAAGTAATTTTTTTACTTTTTAGACACACCTAACATAAATATACCTAAAAAGTAAAAAAATGTAAAAAAATCTTTTAAAAATTCACTAAATACCAAAAATATAAAAAAAAATACAAAAATTCAGTACATTTTTTGTATCTCTATGTATTTATTAATTTTTTAAAATATTTTTTCACAAATTTTTTATTTTTTAGATATATCTAACTAAGGTGCATCTAAAAAAGTAAAAAAAAAATGTTTAAAATTTAAAAAATATTCACTAAAAATAAAAGAATAAGAAAACCAAAAAACTTAATTTTCAAAAAACTTAATCCAGAAAACTCAAACCAAACACACTGAATAATTTTAACCCTATCACACTATAAAAATGTAATTTAAATAAATATATTTGATAATTGGGTAAATTATAATTTAACCCTATGTGGTTTGCCTAAAAAACACAGAGCTCCCCTATAGTTTCATTTATAACACTTAAACCCCCTATACTTCATACCAGAGTGCAAAATCCAACGGAACTGTTTGTTTAAACAGTGCGTGTGTTGCACGACCAAAACTGATCAGTGGAGCACGTTTTCCCGCCCAAAAACATATGGCAAATGACGAAAACACCCTTATTGCCATATATATACACAAATCAAGACCCAAATAAGATAGAACCCTAAACTGAATGTTCCCAGATTGTCTGAAAGTTGCCCAGATTTTTCGAAAGTTAAAGATTATTGTTGGATGGCTTCTTCATTTGCTTCCGAAAGTGGACAGTCAAGGACAAATGCTCCAAGACTATGTTATTATGGAGAGAGATCCCCTGTGAAGACTTCAATGACATCTGGAAATATGAGTGGAAGGTTTTATGGTTGTGCAAGATATGGAGTAAGCAAAACTTAATTTTTTTTATTTTTATTTTTATTTTTATTTTTTAAAAAAAGATTGAATTTTTTTTTAAAAGGAATTTGTGGAGTCATATTTTTTTATTATAGGTTGATGTAACTTGTGGCTACTTTGAATGGATTGATCCACCCATGTGCCAACGTGAGAGGAAGGTGTTGCCAAAGATGGTTACAAAGATGAACAGATTAGAGAAGGAACTAGCAAAAAGTCGTAGAAGGGAGAAAATGTTTTGCAAAGCTCTGTTTGGGACATGGGTTTTTTTCTTTATCATGACAATGTTCTGGGTGAAGTTTGCTGGAGTAAAGAAAAATGGATTGTTATTGGGCCATAGAGTTTGAGAGATGAAAAATATAATCAAGGTAGAAAATGAAGGTGTACAATTGGAATGAAAAATGAAGGTGTAAAATGAAAGAATGTTTTGGTCAAGAAATGAATGCATCTGATGAACCAAAGAAATTGTAATGAAATAATGTTTTGTTCATTACATCTTCCAAGAACATTAAAGAATAGAAACATATTGGTTCTCATTCTTCTCCTGTAAAACATGTTTCATTTGTAATGAAAGAATGTTTTGGTGAAGAAAGTTAACCTACTTGATTTGGATCCTGTGAAACATGCTTCATTTGCTTCAACCCAAAAACATGCTTCATTTCCTTGATTTGAAACATAATTCAAAAACATGTTTCAACCCAAAAACATAGTAAACTAAGATACATGTATTAATAAAGGTACACAAAAACATGCTTGATTTGGATTCTGTAAAACATGCGCCATTTGCTTCAGTTCACATTACTTTAATACAAGCCACAATTCAACCCACTGGGCTTCTCAAAACATAGTAAACTAAGATACTAGCCAGTTTCAAATTAAAAAACAAATTGGTACAAGCCACTTAATGGTTTAACAAGTTGAAAACTACTCAAAACACAACAAAAGCTGAGTTGTAGCTTTCTCTGCCATCATGCTTTCCCTTTGCCTTTGTCAGTTTGCCTCTGAGTTGTAAGTTTTGCAGAGCCACCTCCTCCTCTACCTCTTCTAATGAAGCTACCTCCCAATGCAGATCTGGACATAACCCTGCCACCTCCACTGGTTCACCCCTTCCTCTGCCGTAACTAGTGGGCTGCAAAATAATACACACAAGTATCCAATTACATTTTGTCAAATACTATAAAAGCAAATGAACTTGCAAATGAAATTTGACTATGCCTGAGATGAGGAGTAATCAAATTCTGGAGAACTGTATTGAACTCTACTGGGCTGCAATGATAATGGTCCAAGTAAGCAATTATATGTTGTCAACTATGTCAAAAACCAAATGACACCCACAGCAGAGAGAGAGCTTACCTGAGATGCTGATGTCTTGCCTGTCATACTTGGAAATTCTTCAAATGTGTGGCCAATTCTAGTGGGCTGCAATGATGTAACAAGTATGCAAATTAACAATAGAACTAGGCTGCAATGATGTAACAAGTATGTAAATTAACAATAGAACTGGGCTGCAATGATGTAACAAGTATGCAAATTAACAATAGAACTGGGCTGCAATGATGTAACAAATATGCAAAATGGATAGATCTTACTTAAGATGAGGATGTGTTAGCCCTCATACTAGGGAGCTTCCTTCTGGGCTGCAATGATTTATATTTGTATTAAGTCATAGTCCTCTGGAATGTATTGCAAAATGAAATGAAATTGGAGGTTCAGGTTACTTGATATGCTATTGTTGTTGCTGTAATTGTTGCTGTTGCTGGTGTTGATGAAGCAGTTGCTGTTGCTGCTGAAGATGGTTGTTGCTGGTTACTTCTTGTTGGCTTAAAAAGCTTGGACTTGGGATGGACAAGACCCTTACAAGACCTCTGGTTGTGACCTTTCTGAAGGCATCTAGCACAAACAATGAACCTATGCTGTAATAAGGGTGCACATAGTCCTCTGGCTTCTCTCTTTGAACAAATATGGAACTTACTGCATGTTTACAAGGTATTCCAGTCAAATCCCACATCCTACAACTACATTTCCTTTCCTCCAAATCAACAATGTGTGTGGTATCACTACAATCTACTTCAAATTTTCTGTCACCACAATAGGTTGCAAAATAATTCCTAGCTTGCACTTTCAGTGCTTCTAAATCTTTGACAATGTTGGGACAAATTTCACCAGTGTATTTTTCCATCCCTTCCTTCTTGATTTGGATCCTGTGCATTACCCTCCATCTAATCCATTCAAGCATGCTGATTATGGGTTTGTCCCTAGCTTCCAAGATGTTGTTATTGAATGACTCACACATGTTGTTGACCAATGTATCACACCTACTTCTTGGGCTAAAATGGGACCTAGTCCATAAAGTAGGATATATTTTCCTTAGCCAATTGTATGCTTTCTTTTCTGGATCCATCTCCTTCAACTTGTTCATGTGAAATTCAAATTCCCTTGCAGTCCCAACTGTAACTGCCTTCCACAATAGGTCCCTTAATTCAATCCTTTGAACTTTGCTCTAAAATTGGAGTAAATATGCCTCATACAGAATCTATGTTCCACATTTGGCATTACCTCCTCAAATGCAGGTACTAACCCCTTCTGTCTGTCAGAAATGAAGATCCATCCCATGTCATCAGCACTACCAATATCATCCATGAGTTGCCTTAAAAACCACACCCAAGAATCTTTACTTTCTACCTCAACAGCTGCCCATGAAATTGGAAAATAGTTGTTGTTCCCATCCTTTCCAAGTGCACATAATAATTGTCCACCATAGATTCCTTTCAAATGACACCCATCCAATCCTATAATAGGCCTGCATCCTCCAACAAATTCTGTTCTAAGGGCTACAAACCCAACATATAACCTTTAGAAAACTGGGGGCAATTCTAAGTTGGGCCTAAGCATGTCTTCATTGGGCCTATCCACCACTACTTGCATTACACTATTTGGATTATGCAGCCTCACTGTTGCACAGTAATCATACACCTTTGCATATTGGACCCTTTGATCTCCTTCAATAACTTCTCTTGCTTTTTTTTTAGCCCTATACAATTGAGGCCTACTAATATCAACCATTAACTTCCTCCAAACTGTCTTCTGCATAGGCCCAACTTTGATGTTAGGGCCATCCCTTAACTTGTCCATATACTTGTGTGCCAAGTAAGTTGAGTTCACCAAGTGATTATTATATGACCTTCCACATGCATGCTTTGGCTGGAATGATTTTATTTGAAAAATTCTCTCACCTTGCATGGGAGAAGCATGCAATCTCCATCCACATCCATGCTTGCACACTACAGTAATCCTAGAGTTGTCATTCCTTATGTACTTGATGTCATAACCATGTTGGATATTCCACTCTTTCATTGCCTTTCTAAAAATTTGAGGGGTGGCAAACTTCATTCCAAGTTTCAGTTGTGGCTTCTTCATGTCTACTTCTTCAATGAACTCAGGATATTTATCTTCACATTCCTCATCTAATGAGTTATGTACACTATGTAAATCTCCATCCTCAAGATCAGAATACCACCCTTCATCTGCCTCTTGATCACATGAAGGAGGTTGCCTCTTTCTTTTCTTTACAGTCTCCCTTAGTGAGAAAATATCATCATCTTCTGGCCCCTCTAAACCCTCATTCAACCAGCCAGGTTCATCACTTTCATAGTCTTCATCTTCTGAACCACTATCAACATTCCCATCATCCATGTAATCAGGATCATCACTATCTTCTTCATCCCAAGCTCTGTTATCCATTTCCTCATCTCTGGCATCTTCATCTGTTGCTCATTCATCCCCATCTCCATTATGCATTTCCTCACCACCTATATCTTGCATTCTATCTCTACAATCCATCTCTTCTTCACTTATATTTTCCATGTCATTCCAAGTCAGTGCCTGCTTAGCACTAACTGGTACTCTTGGGGGTACCAAATGTTTCCCTTTTGGACTTACCACTTGTAATGGGTCCTGACCCTTCTCCACATATAATTGAATCACATCTAAACCTTCATACTCACATGTCATGGTATATACATCAACATCTTCTTCAATTATTGTCAACCCATCATCCAAACTTTTTCCAAATTTCCTATACCACAAAATAGAAGTACTATACACATTTATTTTCATCTCCCTCAAGATGGTATGAATCTCAATAAAAGATAGTTTATCAAGATCAACATCATATATATATTCCACTTTCCATTGTTTATAAGCAATATTAGGAGGCTTACTGAAGTACCCATTATAGTTGATCTCAAAAATCATTTTTTTTTACCTCACTGCAGAAAACAACAAAACTTCACAATATTACATTACAAAACTCAAACTCATTGGAACCACATAACAACAATCATAAAAAAATCCAAAGTTAACATCATAAAAAAATACCTGTTGTTTATGAGCCTTTATACCCCACCCCACTTTAACCAACATCCCAAAAAAATAAAGTAATTAAAGGCATGAATACTAAAGTATACAAAAACAAATCTGTGAATAAAAAATACTCAAAGTTAACATCATGAAAAATATTCCCCATTACTTACTTATGAAGCTCTATACCCCACTCCGCTCCACTTTAACCATAATCCCCAAAAATTAAAGCAATACAAGCATACCATGCCTAAAACATTACAAGTTTTGTGAATTGAAGTCAACACACACTCAGTTATGAATCAAAATTAGGGAAAATCAACATCTAAGGATCAAAATAAATTAGGGTAAACAACACATATCTAATCTAGTAATGGCGTTCGCGATATGATGGTGAAATTGATGATGAAACCCTAGTTCAATCCAATCAACCATGGCGAGAGAGAGAGAGAGAGAGAGAGAGAGAGAGAGAGCAAATAGAGATGTGAATACTGGTGTTAGTCAAATGAAACGAAACGACTGAGAGATGTAAAATATCTAGGGGCATTCCTGACTTTTTACAACTTCTGTTACGTCCGTTGGATTTTGCACTCTGGTATGAAGTATGGGGGTTTAAGTGTTACAAATGAAACTATAGGGGGGCTCCGTGTTTTTGAGACAAACCACAGGGGGTTAAATTATAATTTACCCTTGATAATTTTATATCATAGTAAAATAAACACTCAATTTGATAATAGAAATAATGATTAAATTGAAAGAAATTTAATAATTTAAATTAAAGAGTGATTTAAAATATTTAATTTATTTTGTTTTATTTGTTTTGCAATTAAAGACATGTAGAAACTGAAGCGATACAAAAAATAAAATAAAATAATATTTGAATACAAACTTGACAACAATTGAAAAGTTTTTTCTTTTTTTTTTTTAAAAAAAAAGTTATGTATTTATTGAATTTTTCTACATTGTGTCAAATGTATTTTTACTTTTCAAATTCATATAATCTTTTAAAAACAAAAACAAAAAAGACAAAATTGCAAAAAATGAAAGGAATAAAAAGTGGGCAATTAAAAATAATTGCAGAAAAATGCGTAGATTAAAAATAATTACAAATAGGTAGATTTACTCATGTGAATTTATGAAATTACCTTTTTCCTAACATCCTTCTTTTCTCTTCCCATTTCCTTTCATTACCTCCGCTACTTACCACTATCAAACACCACCACTTGCCACCACCAAACAACACAACTCTTCACCAGATACCAACATCCATTACCGCCACTCTCTTCCATTATTATCTCAAACAAAATCTTAAAAATCACAAATAAAGAGAAAATATAAATATATATAGAGAGGGATCATATCTGGTAGTCTTCAATCTATTTAATGATCTACCATTCCTTGTCTTAACCTTGAATCTACTTTGCTTCTGATTTTTAGATCTAGTTGAGGCTAGAGACGGGTAAATGGTAGATTAGATTGGAAAGAAAGGGATGGCAGGGCTAGGTAGTGGATTAAGAGTTGTAAGGTAGTGGAGTGGCGATCTAAGCTCTTGAAGATGGTAGATAGAGGAATGGATGGTCGTCCATTGAGAAAGTAGGTAGAAGAAAGTCATGGTGGTTTTTTGTAATGGCTTTGACAGTGGTAGTGGCAGGGTGGTGGTAATGACAGTAGCAGTGGCTATGGAAAAGATTACATTGACAGTAGAGGTAGTGGTAGGCAGATTGAAAAGGAGATGAGAAATGGTAAAGAAGAGGTTAGGATCTTCTTAGGGAGTTGGGAGGAGAAACAAATAAAAGAGGAGAGAGAGAAAAAAGATGGATGGTTAGGGTTTTTTTTGTCTCTTGAAATTTTGATTCTATCAAATTGTAATGATTTTTATATTTTGAATTATGTTGTAAAACACTACGCAAATGGTGAGAGAACCAAAAAATTAATCTATGAGATTTGTTTTGATTGAACTTTGAAGCGTATGAGTGAGAGAGAGAGAGAGAGAGAGAGAGAGGAGGGGCCTTAAACCCTTATAATTGGCATAATATTAGAGATTTAGAGTTGCATTTAACCTTAACGTTATATATAGATCAAAATCTAATCTAATGATTGACAATAAAACATTTAAGATTCTATAGTTAGTAGCTTTAGGTTATATTTGGATTACTTTTGAGTCAAGAATGAGTTCATGTCTACACGTTAAAACAGATTTTACATGAATTAGATGGGTTGTGTTAGATTTACATGTGTTTAATTTTAATACAACCCTATTAATATTCATATTGTCAAATTGTGTTATATTTGTGTTTATGTCAAAAAATAATCAATCCAAACTCTTTAAAGTACGTCGACAATAATAGCTTCTATAATTTCATTTTGTTTTATGTACTATTTATTTATTTATTTTATTTTTGGACCTTGTTAAAAAAGCTAATCCCTGCAATGTTCGGGCCAAAGTTTGTTTGAATGGGCTGGTTTGCAAATCTTGGGCTTTATTGTTATAAAAAGACAAAACTCAAAAAACTTAAGTTTGACCCATTTCGAACCTGGGCTGGGCTGGTTGTTTTAAATTACAGAATGGCCCCTATAAATTGATGAAATTACGTTTTTACCATCTTCTCCTTTCCGTCGATCACCGACCCGCCTCTCAATCCGTGCCCTATATTGCCCTTGTCCGAGAGAAACCTAAAAAACAACTCGACACAGAGCTCAAACAATCTTCAGCTCATACATACATACATACATCTCTCTATGTATATGTAGAGAGAGAGAGAGAGTGTGTGTGTCGAGAGCGTGTAGAGAGAGAGAGAGAGAGTGTGATGGAGCATCAAGAACAAGAGCAAGAGCATGATGTGTACGGAGGAGAAATACCCGATGAAGGAGAGATGGATGCCGATGTCGAGATGTCTAGGGCTGAAGAGGAGGAATCTAACTCCAAGGTCCTCTCTCTCTCTCTCTCTAATTCTCACACTAGTTCTTTCTCTCTCTCTCTCTCTCTCACATGTGGTTTGCCCTAATCTGTTTTGTTGGTGTTTTAATAGGACTTGCAGGACATGAAGAAGAGACTCAAGGAGATAGAAGAAGAAGCAGGAGCCCTTCGCGAAATGCAGGCCAAAGTCGAAAAAGAAATGGGCGCAGTTCAAGGTCCTCTCTCTCTCTCTCTCTCTCTCTCTATATATATATATATATATAAGTATTTGGGATCCTTTTATTTGTTTGATGTGATTCTGTATCCAGTCTCTGGTTATGCTTCTTTTGTATAGACAACAAACTAGAAAAGAATTTATGAGGAAAATCGAGCTTTGGGGTTGGAGTAGAAAATCTAGATATTTGATCTCGTTGTTCTACATTTATGTGACTAATCTGTGCTTTTAGTTCAGCAAAGTTGGATGAATTGTTCAATTATAACATATGGGTTATAATTGATGAAGAATTGTTGAACGACCCAAAGTGTTGACAACTATTGTTAATAATGCTATTCCGGTTTTATTGGATTCTGATGTAGTTTGAGGTTACACAAAAGCAAATGGTGATTCCTTTAATAGCATTATAGCACTGATCATATACATTGTAGTATATAAAGTTCAAGAAAATCAAAGGAATTAAGCTAAATATGGAAGGATGTTGTGCCTCTAATTCTATGTTAAACACATGCATAATTTTTTTTTTTTTGATAATCAGGTATTTGGGTAACATGTTAAACACACACAAAATGTATCAAACCAAATAGAAAAATAAAACAAATTTTACAATTTATACATGCTCGGGTTCTTTTTGGATTATAAGCCTTTTTGGAGAATCTTTATGTCCATCATTCCTATCTCTGTGCCTAGTTTTGCAAACCATATCTATATTATACTATGAAGGTAATGCCCATTTGGTGTAATCTTGTTATGAATAATGTCACATTTGTTTAATTTCTTTAATTTCCTTGACTTAAGGAAAGACAGCATTTAAGTTGATCATAAATATGAGAAATTTTCTATTGCCAGCTCATCTATTGTAGAAGTCACCTCTAACATGATAATTCCTCCCTTTGTTTACCAAAATTCCTCACAAATTTATTGAAATTACCACAACTCTCCACGCATATACGCAAATGTCTAGAAGTTCTGAGATTGATGATCAGACGTGTCACGGATGAACCATGTATTATTCTTCCAAATGGTCTTAGTTTGGTACACTATAAAACTTTGTTATCACTTGAAATTTGTGATATAAGTCCTATAATTTTCAAAATTCAATTGTTAGCTATGGAGACATAAGGGAAGAGAAATATATTATATATATAGGGTCATTTTTCAAAAGTCTTATTCGTTAGTGTTATGTTCCATTTAACCCATCTTTTTAAATATTCCCTTAGGTCTTGTTTAGAGTAATATAACCAAAACACCCTTCCAAACTTTTGCGCATGTTTCCATTTTGAAACGAATACACTAAAAAATAATAACAATCCCTCATTCTATGGAGAAAATCTCTCCATTTCATGGAAAAAATCCCTCCTTTATTCCATGGAAAAAATCTCTCACATTTCCAAAATCCTAAATCATTTACCTTCTAAATTCTGTATCTCTCAAATAAATGTTGATGTAAACTTTCACATTACAAATGCATACCGGTAAATAACATCTCATGGAACCATACACACACTCAATGTTGTGTGTGTGTGTGAACATTAACATTAGGTGCAACTAGCTATTTGTATTACATAATTAATGTGAACATTCATATCTCTGTGTACACACTGTGTTTGTGACCAAAATAACACATTATGTTTTTGAATGTGAATATTAAAATTGATTGTTGATGTTGTCTTATTGTTTTAGTATTATCGAGACATTGTGAACATTCATATTGTTGGTAGTTGCTTGTTATTGTGTACACATCATAACCATTGGCTTAGTGTGCATTGTGGTAAATGCAATGTTAATGTAAACATTTGCATCTCTATGTTAAATTGTTAAGATACACAATATGTTGTCACTAAAATAACATATTGTTGTTTGCGCTTGTATGACTATTCTTGAATGTGAATATTAACATTAATCACAATATCAATTTCAACACATTAAAATTTGATAATCTACAATAACAATTATTTTAGTAGGTGTGAACGTTCACATTACTGAAATACCCAACCAATAAGCATACACATATTGATATATAATACCATATCAATCTATCTCGAAACAGAAAGTCGAATCCAACTTTAATCAATTATTGAACAATCCTGAACATATATTCCTACCAAACATTATTGTACATAAAAAACCTACCAAATACATACCTACATGCAATTGCAAAACAAAAACGATGCTAACCTTGTCCTTACGATCTCTTAATGGAAGAAAACAGAGCTTCGAATTGCAACAATGGAAGAACACAGAGTTTCGAACTGCAACAATGGAAGAATACAGAGTTTCGAACCGCAACAATGGAAGAACACAATATTCTCTCACATCGTGTAAAGTAGAGCTTCGAAACCCTACCAAAACGTATAAGAAACGTATCCCACTAATTTTTCCCGAATCGATGATTACCAAAATGGAAAAAAGGAAACGTGAAGATTACAATCATGTGTAATACGTATTATCAAAAATAGAGCAAAGGGTATATTAGTCCCAAAAATATTATAAATAAGGAAAGATGGACCTCCAGGGGTTCAAGTCTAAATATATGGGAATAGGTCGAATACAAGAAAACATTATGGACTTATTGGGCTATAAATCCTCTAAATGAGATTTATAAATAAATCTCTCATATATATATATATATATGAAGGCATATGTTACGAATGAGAATTAGTTTCTTATAAAATATATTGCACATTTGGCTATGTTTGCCAAGCGTGGTTATACATTTATGTGTTAGGTTGACTTTAATCCTCAAATTTTAGGACTTGGGCTTATAGGAAAGTTTTCAATTTTCTTCTTCCATGCCCGAGGGTAAAACAACTTGTTCATGTGACATGTTGTTTTTTATATGAGTAAGGCTTCCAAGAATTGAGTTATCTATGAATAAATTGGGCTCTACATCAGTAAGGCTTACTCATATGTGAGTAAGGCGTCCATTACTACATGAGTGGAGCTTGAATCTTGTTTATGGGCTCAATTCTTAACAAGCTTTTTTTGGGTGGGTGAATATATTCTTAAACAAGCCATGAATAAACACTAGTTTGTCTAGGTTAGGCTCTTAAAATTATTGGTACCGTGTTCTGATTGTAAAGTTCTTGTTTGTTACCATAGTTGTCAAATTGGGATTCGAATCTTTAATTGAAATGGCCTCATACCGAATCGCAAATCGAATCGAATCGAATCGTGAATCGTAAAGATTTGGTCACTTTTTCTAAATTACTTAGAAAAATATATCTACATACTTGGATGTTAAATATATCTTATAAATATGAAATATTTAGGCTTAAATCAATGAAAATATTATTTTGAATGATGGTCACGTAATTTAATAGGATACAATCATACATACAAGTGTATGATTATTGTCTATTAAATTAAAATATTTTCATTGATACGTTAAATATGAAATATGCATGTAATTATAGCCTATTAAATTAATTATGGGCTATAATTTATGGTAAATATGAAATATGTATGATTATAGCCTATTAATTAAAACGGCGGTGCTTGAGGGCCCGAGATTTCGGGGCTCGAATGCCCCGAAATTTCCTTATAAGGAAATAAAAAAAAAAAACAAGGCAAAAAAAAAACAGAAAAAAAAAACAAAATTTTCCAGAAAAGGAAATTTGAGCCATTTGAGCCACAGTTTTTTAGGGCCACCAATCATTTTTCTAATTAAAATATTTTCTTATCATACATACAGAGGCTATGTTCATACATACAAGTGTATGATTATGTCCAAATCCTCCGTAAGATCATCATGTTACCTTTTTCTTTTTTCAGATATTTCTAATCAACCATTCTTAATAAAGACAGTAAACAAAAACAAACTCTCAATTTCTAAGTAACAATAACTTAACAATAATGGAGCTATTTGGTGCAACTTATTGTAACATAAAAAGCTGATAATCAGAAAGCAAAAATCAAAAATAAAAAACACCCCTCATTTAGCTTCAAGATAATTAGCTTATTTAAGCTATTTTTTCGATTTTTGCCTAATAAGCTATAAGCAGAAGTTGCCTCAAACAATTTGGCACACTCCCAAATTAAAATAAGCTATAATCAGCTCCTTTAAGTTGCAACAAATAAGCTCAATGTTGATATCTGGACAATAAGTATACGTACATATTCAAGTAACAATGACCCAATAATAAGAAAAAAATTATTTGGAATAATTTATTTTAAAACCTAAAACATTTTAATAGGTATGATTATTGTTCAAAACAGTTTTTTTTTTATTTTTTATTTTTTATTTTTTTAAATAAAAAAAATTATGGAATCATTAGGTTTAACTAACCTCACTCATGCAATATTGAAGTATATTTATTTTAATAAAATAAAATAACAATAGAGAATTCATTGTGTAAGTTACTTAAAAATATCTTTAGAAGATATATTATTATTTGTTTAGGAGAAAAAACTAGAAAAAAATGTTAAAAATATGTTGGGTCTAATTGAATGTGATTGGATTCTATTAAAAACTCACTAATCACCAAAATAACAACAAATCGTGTATATAACATATATATATATATATGTTGGTTATTTTGGTAAACACTATTAGAAGTTGTATTATGTTATTTTTACTAAAACAAATAGAGAAAAAAAAAAAAGAATCGAAAATGTCAGTCACAATAGTTTCAAGAATTACATAAATCGTAAAAAGTGAATCAAATCTTGAATAATTTGTGAATTGTGCGATTCACCATAGATTCATATCAATTATGCAAAAATTGTGAATTGAATCTTTAATCGTAAGAGAGAGAGAGAGAGAGAGAGAGAGAGAGAGAGAGAGAGAGAGAGCATACTTGTAAAAGTGGGATTGAATCAATTTGTCCTCAAATCTTGTCGCCTGTTTCCGCTCATTCTCAAGGGTTTCTAGTCTTCTACACGATCTACAAAAGTAGATTTAAGGAAACCAAAGAAATTAAAGACTTTGTTGTTTAGAAAGATTTAATTTTAAAATAATTGATTCATGAGATCACAACAAATAAAATAGTTGATAAAGATCTTAGATGAGAAGGGTAGATTAGGAAGCGGAGAATACAGTGAATTGATATGAGGAAAAAAAAAAAGACGCCATATTTCTTCCCCGCTTCCTAATCTACCCTTTCTAGACAGAAAAGGTTTTGGGTGTAACGAAATCATGTCAGCATTTCTTGTCTGTTACTACTACGTGTACATTGGGCATTGGATGAAAAAAATAAAAGACGCCATATTTCTTCCCCTCCCGCCTAGGTATCATATATGCCCCTAAAATAAAGAGCCTTGAATACTAGAAGAAAAGCACCTATCCCTAACAAGATTAAGTGAATACCTAAAATTGTGGTCAAGTTTCAAAGGTTCTAGGAAGTTCTGTCTATAGCTTGTTCATAATTTCACTCGACCGACTTAACGAGGATGTCCACGCAGATCCGAAGGGGAGGGGTTTTCTTCAAAGCTCGAGAGGCGGAATAGGAAATTGGATGCTTCAGCGCAGTCGCCCCCGGTTACTCTAGATGGTGAAAATATTATCGATTGTGAACCAATGTTGACACGGTTTCATCTCACCCAAAACTTTTCTCGTTTAGAAAAGGTTTATTTATTTATTTTAATTTTTTCATATCGATTCATTGTATTCTCCGCTTTGTAACCTACCATCCTCGTTTAAGATCTTTATAGGTTATTTTATTTATTGTGATTTCATTAATCAATTATTTTAAATTTACATCTTTGTGGACAACAAAGTTTTGAATTTCTTCCCTAGGTTGATTTCCTTAAATCTACTTCTGTAGATCGTGTAGAAAATTAGAAATTCTTGAGGATGAGTGGAAATCGGCAACTTGATTTGAGAACACATTGGTTCAATCCAACTTTTAAGAGTATGTTCTCTCTCTCTCTCTCTCTCTCTCTCGCTCACTCGCCCGCCTTCAAGCTATCTATCTATTTGCAGTCCTCTACGATGTCATCGGTTTATGTTTCTCTAGAAAACCATGACCATGATTAGCGTGGAATTTTTTGTTGGTTGTCTTAAATTATGGTAAATTTTAAGATTTGGTGTACGTTGTTTTGTCAAGTTTAAGCCAGATCGAATACGGTTTCTTGAAGCTAGATATAAATACTTGCTTGATTTGATCAAGCAAATCTTGAATACCACCATACAAGGCTTGATCTGATTTGGTCCTTTTATAGTATGAGTAATTAATTTATTTGGGAATATGTTGCAAAAAAAGGAACATATTGGAGATACTATTATATGTTCCTTATTGAATTGAGATTTTTTTTTTCTCCTTCTAAGGTAAATTCAACTTACTTAATATGTTTGTTACATGAATGTCCAATTACACATGTCGGACACATATTCATATCATTACCTAAATGTCTAGTGTTGATATGGGTATTTCATACATTTAGAAGAGTCCATGTAACATAAAATATGCATGAGTTAATGCATTTCATATTTCATGTAAGAAATTGTTTGTTTTGTGAGGGAGCTTTTTTTATTTTTTTATGAAGATCATGGAGAATTTTAATATTTGTAAATCTATTAATTTATAGATCCTTGTTCTCCATAGAGTATTAAGTATAAGAGAGAGTCAATTCTATTCTGTGTGACTCAATACTCTTACTAGTGTTTGTGACTGTTTGATGCAAGTATTACCTGTATATGCAATGTTTGCAAGGTTTGCTGCTTTTGGTGACTGCATTTTTATCTTTAATTAATTACTCTCTTCTATTTTGTTGTGGGCATGTATGAAGACTCTTCTAGTGGTTCTGCTACTCAGGCTGAGAAGGAGGAGGTGGATTCACGCTCCATATATGTTGGTAATGTATGGCTTTACAATCCTTTTCTCTCATGCTTTTGGCCTAAACCCATTCAATGAATACATAGCAATACATTACTGTTTGGATACATATGATTCGTTGTTGATTGGAAATGGGATTTGTGTATGCAAATGGGTCACATCACATAGTTCTCAAATTTCATATAAGTCCATTTAAAGCCTATATGGAATTGCATCTTACCATCCTATTATTTTTGTCAATAGAATACTCTCAGCTCTTGCTTTTGGTGGTGTTAAGTTATAACTAATAGTGGAGCAAAATGTTGTTGAAAGTATATTTGCTATGTAATTAGTAGCAAGAAGCTAATGTATTTAACATCCATGTAGGAACTAATTTTTTTGTTTTTCCGAAAGGAAGAATTTTCCCAAAAAAAAAAAAAAGAAGAAGAAAAAAGGAAGTATTTTGTTCTTTATTTTCAAGGAAATCACTACCTATCTAAAAATAATGAAGAAAATTATTAAGTCTAGTAATTTTAAGCTATAAGACCTTTTTGCATTCACTTCAAGATGTTTGAAATGTTTAGTTTTTTTCATTACCTAGCATAGTGTTGGTACTTCTATACCTATTCTCCAACTTATTATTTAGTAAGATTCACAAATTTGTAAACATCATCTTCCCCTGCGCAAGAAGAAGAAAGGTTTGAGTTCAGGACCCATGCATAGTTCTGTGATAGCAATTCTTCTAAAGGATTAGGATGGTTAAGTAAGCTTTAAGAGGATGTTATGCTTCAATAAGCCTGCTAATGCTCCTAGAAATATTTCTTATATCGCCTACTTTTTCGTGATTCTTAATTAAAAGATATAGGTTTGGTGTTACTCCTCCCCCCCCCCCCCCCCCCCCAACCCGGCGCGTGGGCCCCTGTCCTAAATTTGTCAGTATTGCTTGCTATAAAGAGTTTTTCAATTATTCTGAAAGAATATTCACAGCTTTTCATCGTTGAATATGCTGTGCAACTCCTAATTTAATCTTGGTTAAGATTTAGTTGGTGTTTCTTTGCAAAGCATCTAGCCATTGCTTAAGATCAAAGTATGAGTGCATATAAGTGTAATGGAGTAATATCTTTGATTTAACATTGCATTCATTACATTGCAGAAGAACATTTCAACTCTTCCCATCAGCCGCATTGCGGAGACAATGTGCTCTTTAATTTCCCCTTTTGGGACAACCAGTCCAATGTTGTGGATCTGATCTCTTCAGTATATTATGACCATAAATATTTGTACTCTATCCTAGAACCTTTGATTCTAGAGCATCTGTCCATTGATGTACTGGGGGTGTTCAACCACACGTTTACCGTAGCGGCTTGTTTCATTAGTGAGTAAAAGAATAAATGCATGTGGTAGATTCTTTTCTACATGCCAGTCATTATCATTTTGATAGATGGTTGTAAAAAAAGAACTGATGTTTGTGTTGTCTTGATGCAATCTTATCACAGTAACATTTTGTTTTCTGTTAATGGATGTACTTGGGATAGTTTCAGCTCCATTATCTATGGTTTGATGCTGAATACGTCAATCCATTTGAGGCACCTGGATATGTGTCTGGTACACCTGAGACTTTCATGCATCCTTTCTAGTGGAATTAGAGTTTAAAAAAAATGGCAAGGGTTTCAAATAGTTCGCCTCATATTAGTGCTCATCAAAATCGATCATCACCATTGTGCACTTCAACTTTCTCTGTGTCTGGGTATTTATATGCCATAAATAATTGTTGAAAATAAAAGAAAACATTCTGTTGGGGAAATAAAAAATTTGATCTTGGTAACTTGGCATTGTTGGTCAGTTTTGCGGACTTGACATTTATCTTGGAATGTGTTTGTATTTCCTGATCAAAAGAATGTGTTTCTATTGTTAAAATGAAGGGCTACTTTTTCCAATCAATGAATTATTAACTCTTAAAGTTATCAAATAGAATTGTTTATAAATTTATGTTTTAAATGTAATTTAAAGAACTTATCTCTGAGGAATCATGTTGGGGAAAATTGGTGCCATTTGTCGACTGCAAGTTTATTTGGTTTCAGTGGCTTGAGTGTATATTATTTTTGTTGGATTTACTCCAGTATTACTACTAGACTTTTGTAATGTTGTTTATTGGTATCTATTGCTAAAGCATATCTCTTCTCAGTAAACATTGTTCAGGAGTGACTAGTAATTTTTCTCGACCATTTTTTGAACTTCAGGTAGACTATGCATGTACACCGGAGGAGGTTCAACAACACTTTCAGTCCTGTGGAACAGTCAACAGGGTCACAATTTTGACAGACAAGTTTGGTCAGCCTAAAGGATTTGCTTATGTGGAGTTTGTGGAAGTTGAAGCTGTTCAGAATGCTCTTCTGTTAAATGAATCAGAGTTGCATGGTCGCCAGTTGAAGGTCCTTGAACTTACATTGATTGAAGATAACAACTTTGACACATATGACACATACAGATTTGTTTCTTTAATATGTAATGGATTATTATGTTCTCCAGGTGTCTGCAAAACGAACTAACGTTCCTGGGATGAAACAGTATCGAGGAAGGCGTCCCAACCCATATTTTGGTTTTCCATCCCGAAGGCCCTTCGTGCCTGGTCCACCTTTCTATCCTGCATATGGATATGGGTAAGCATTATAATTATTTGGTACTATTTAGGTTGCTTGGTTAACAAATGAAAAGATGGGAAACAAGAACTTTCTGACGTGTTCGATCAGAATAGCAATCATAAATCTTCAGTTTTCTTTTTTTTCCCTCAACTTATCAGCAATGCAAGCATTATTATACCTTTTTTATTTTTATTTTTTTAAAATCATTTAGTGCCCAGAGAATTAGAATAAGTTATGCCTGTCAGATTAAAATACTAAAAATTTATAATGTGGGCAGTGGTTTTCAATGTATAAATTATATTGATGAGATATTCTGCACGGATTGATCGAATATAGCATTGCTTTTAGTACATTACACTAAACGCAAGTGTTTATAATCTGTCATGGAGATCAATATCTTATTCACTTGCCTCAATAGCGTATGAAGAATTTGTCATATTAGGTACTGTACCATCTTGTCATTTTGTTCCACTTTGGGGTTGCTAGGTTTATTTGGTAGTTTGTCATCTTAAACTGCACAATATATACATATATGTCCATATTAGTGGAGTAAATTATTCAAGATGTTTTGTTGAAGGTAATATGATAATAGTTATTCGCAATGTTTTAAGTACATAATGTAGCATCCTGTTAGGTCCTTTGATCATCAATTGTGATATAATATCACTTTTGTAGTTCAAAGCACATGCACATGCATACAGTCAACCATGCATATGTTTGTCATTCATTGTACCTCGTAATAAGTTAAGTGATGATAATCATATGGATCTTCTTTTTCTCCCCTTTCTGATTTATCTTTTGTCTGGAAGGCACTGTGACCATAAGGGTGGAGGTTTGGATATTCCACCTTTTGATAAATTCAACGAGGTAGCACAAAACTTGGGGTTTAGGGCTGCACACGTTGGGTCAGTTTGAGTCTGACCCTGACCCCACCCTCAATCGACTACATTCAGGTTAAAGAAATGCTAACCAATTTTGACCAAGTTATGCTTTTGAAGCTGATGGAGTTGGGCAATGTTTTAAATACTTAGACCAGTGAGCGAACTGGAAAAGTAACTGGGTAGACGGGTCACTGGTTCAACCACAGGTAAATTGGAATTGAATCGTGATGTCATAATTGTGTCATAAAATATATTAAAATTTATAAATATAAAAAATATAGATATTAAAATTATAAAAATAATAAATAATAAATAATAAACAATTACAAAAAAAAAAAATATTTCTTAAAATTTATTTTATGTCTTTTATACGTTGATTTTTAGTAAAAATAATTAAGATAATATTGAATATATAGTATATATACTTATTACATTATCAACAATTGTGTTGATGGCGTAGTGGTTAGAGTGCTTGTTTTTATGCACTTGGTTCCATGTTCAACCCCTCTCCACAGCATATTTTTTGAAGAATCTTCAATTCTTCAAGCCTGGCAGGTTGTGCCAACCCACAACCGGTTCAACCGCCGGTTCCTCCAGTTTTCACAAATAAAGTTGGTTTTGAGCATAGAATGGATTTAGAGGTTCATCCGGACCGGAACTAGGTCTAGTCACTAGTTCAATCAGCCAGTCTGGTCCGGTTTCCTAAACATTGGTGTTAGGTTTCATGATCAGTTCGTTTTGCATTTTGGGTTACAAATTTACAATTTGAACTTTTGGCCCATTTGAAATTCTTACTTGGCCCATTTAGATAAAAATTACATGTTTATTCACAAAAACAGGCCATTATTAATTGGCCATTTAAAATTCTTACATATTTAGCCCATTTGGACAAAAGTTACATGTTACTGCACAAAAACAGCCCATTACTAATTGGCCCATTTAATCTATACCTCCCATTTAACTCCATTAAAACTTGGTCTTTGTAAATAACAAATAATTTTTTGGGTTGCTTTTTACTGCATTTCAAAACTAGTCCCCTTTGTTGCAGGCTTGCAATTTGGGATGACATTCCCCACTAGAAGACTCTAGAATGCGCTTGAAGATTTGAGAGGTTAATGGAACTCTCTAGAATTCCCTAAGGTCTTGTAGAGAGATATAGAGGCTTGTATATAATTCTAGCGACGTAGATAGTATTCTTGTACATTCTAGAATGGACCATTAGAGGAGGTGGAGGAAGTGTCTAGAACACTCTCTCTCATGAGGGTTCTAGAACACTCGTTGTAGCTTATAAAAGAGGGAGGGCCCCCAAATCATCCAAGTGTAATCCAGGGAATTCAAGGAATACAAGTTCTCTCTCTATCTCTAGTGTTTCTCTCTTTGGCTCTCTTCTTGGGGTTAGGTTGACTTAAGTGCAAAAAAGGGGGTTGACGAGCATCTAAGATCACATGGTTGGCTTAGAAATTCTAAGGTTGTGACAGTTGGTATCAAAGCTTAGTTATGAAGGTGTTCATGACTTAAGGAAGGAAGAGCATCATGTTGGAATTGATCAACACCAAGGAGGAGACAAGGGAAGGGAGAACTGCTGCCATGGGCAAGAGGGCGAAGGACATGTCTCGCAACATTGTTAGTGCCATGGAGACCAAGGTGGTCAAGGTCAAGGTGGTCATCTGTGTTTCATGGACTCATCGGTTTACGACAGAATATTGGTGTCGACACGACACGGCACGGGTGCGGGTGTGAGATCTGTGTCAAACTCAACATGGTTTTCTCGGACACGGCTGACATGAGAGGAGTGAAGAAGGATTGTTGAGAAAGTTATAGACTTCGAGTGGAGAAGGAAGCAAATCTGGTGAAGAAAGCAATCGCGATCGCCATCTTGATCTTTCGTGGGAGATTTGGTCAAAGCCCCCTCATAATAAAACTTTAATGCATTAAGGACAAGTACAGAAAGTTTTCTTTGAAAAAAGTCCAACATATATCACTATTATCAAAATATTAAACTTTAAAGGACAAATTACACAAATAGTCCCTATAGTTTGGAGCTTGTGTCATTTTGGTCCCTGACTTTTCAATTGTGACACATTTGATCCTGAATTTTGAGTCTTGTTCCAAATAAGGACAATTGAATATATAATTAGATTTTTCAAGGGTAAAATTGTCAATTTGATAAAATATAAACTAATTTGACAAAAATAAATGTCAAACAAATATTTTTGAATTTTTAAAAATTATATCTACCTACTAAAAATAAAATTATGTAAAATTGATAAATCTTTTAGACATTTATTTATTTTTTTTTACCAAATTAATTTTTATTATGTGTTTGGATGATGATCATGTAAAATTAATTTTAAAAAATTAATCATGTAATTTTTATTAATTTTACATAATTTTATCATTGGTGGATAAAAATAATTTTAAAAAAATTAAAAATATTTTTTTGAGATTTATTTTTGTCAAATTAGTTTATATTTTATCAAATTAACGATTTTACTCTTAAAAAATCTAATAATATTTTCAATTGTCCTTCTTTGGAACAAGATTCAAAATTCACGGTCAAATGTGTCACAATTGAAAAGTCAGGGACCAAAGTGACACAAGTCTCAAACTATAGGGACTATTAGTGTAATTACCTCTACTTTAAAATAATATAACTTTTGATCTAGATGTTGGTTTTTAACAAAATTAGTGGGCTTGTTTGGTTTGTTTTTGGGAGAGTTGTTTTTGAAAAAAAATTTGGGGAGAGAGTTTAGAAATTTTTTTGGCTTGTTTGGTTGTATATTTTGAAAGTAGTTTGGGAGTTTGGGATGATTTGATATTTTGTTGTAATTGAGTAGATGTGTGTGAGAGAAAAAGTGATTGAGAAGGAAAGATGAGAGAGAAAAAGTGATTGATTGATATGTAAGAGAGAGAAAGTGATTTTGGAAAATTTTTAAGAAAAATCTCAAACCAAACAATTTTTTGGAAATTTTTTTCTAAAACTCATCTCTAAAACTCAAACCAAACATACCCAGTATTTTTAGAATTCTCTCATCAAAATCTATCAAATAAAATCCATGTCGACTATGAATTTCTTAATTTTTTTTTATATTACCGTTGAAATTGATGTAAACAGTAACATGTTACTCTGTTTGACAGTAACATGTTATTCTGTCTTACAGTAACATATTACTTTAGCAATATTGTCTAAGAAAAAAGGAATATTTTACTTTGTCCTTACTCAATTATGCGTCTCCTTGGGGGGTGTATAAAGCAAAATAAATTGAGCTGTCCTTTTCACTAAATAAGGATTCAATGGAGGGATTTTGGCTAAATTTTCCATCTTTTTTCAGTCTTACGATCTCAATATGTCTTCTTCTCTTTGTTGATCTCTCGATCTTCTCTCTCTCGATCTTTCTTTCGTTTTCTCTCTTTTGATCTTCTACTCTCTCTCTCTCTCTCTCTCTCTCTCTCTCTCTCTCCTTCACTGCTCGTTTTCTCTCTCGTTTTTAGTCTTCGCTCTCGTATCTCATTTATAACACACACACACACACACACACATGTCAACTAAAGAAAAAGTTTATATGCATAAATTATAAATATTTTTATTAAATATTTTATTTTTTATCTGTATGCTGTAACGGTAGATAGAAGTGTTAAGGGACGGGATAGGCCTAAATTAACGTTGGTTAGCGTTGTAAATAGAGATATGGATCTACTTAATTTGACTAACGAAATGGCTTTTGATAGGGCTGAGTGGAGAAAAAGGATTTATGTAGCCGACCCTATTTGATGAGACTTAAGGCTTAGTTTGGTTTGGTTTGGTTTGATTTATGATATGTGAGACCTACAAAATATGATAATAAAAAATAAAATATTAAGTATTTGTAGTTATTACTCATACAAATAATGTATATACATTCTATTTTTAATTTTATATTCTGATTTTTTTATATTTATATACAAAATAAGTACAAAAAATTAATATGTTTATGTAATTTATTTCTATTTGTGTCTTCTACAATAGAATTCAATGGTAATAAAGAAAAATTATTATACTTTATATACAAAATAACTGCAAAAATATTTTTTACTTAGGGTTGATTTTCGCAACATTAAAAAATAGTAAAAAAAAAGTCAAAAAACTATCAATAATGTCAAAATTAAAAAGGCTACTACTATTTCACGTGCCGTGTTCCCCTATGCATATCTATTTTTTGGACACTTTTTAGTTTAGTCCCTGTACCGTTACTTTTTAGGAATAGGCGAATCTGACACTTAGATACATACCCGTATCTGACACCCACACCCAAGTCCGTGTAACATAGGTGGCCATTGCTGACGTGAAGGAGCGACTTGATTGGTTTGAACCTATGAAGCATGGATACTCCAAAATAGGCTGCATATGAGTATCAAATATGTGCCCGGATACGGCCAGAAAGTATCCCAATCATTTATTTATTTATTTTTGAATTTCGGATATAGGTTGGATACGCATGGATACGTGGGAGATACATTCTGTATAGTTTTTGGATATGGCGGGCAGAAAATGTAATTTTGAGAACTTTTTTGTGGGTCAAACCATAAATAAAAGAAATTAAATTGAATAAATACAAATCAGATCCTCAAATAAGACATGCACAAACCAAAATCAACAAAAAAGTGAGAAGAAAACTCTATGCTCAAATCGAAGCAAAAATTTGGTTCCTTCTTGAATGACCACATCAGGTTCTCTCTCTTACTCTTGAAGACAGACCTAGTTCTCTCTCTCTCTCTCAAAGACATTGAAGCAAAAAACCATTACAACAGTTCTCTCTCTCAATCTCGTTTTCTCTTCTGTCTCACAATTCTCTCTGTCTCTCGTCTTGCTCTCGGCGTTCTATCTCTCACTCTCACGTTTCTTCTCTCTGCTCTTGTTCCCCCCTATCTATTAGGCTGCTTTATTTAATTTTACAGTGCTGATTCAGTGCTCTATTTTGCACCACTAATGCCAACTCTAATGAGTTGGCAGTGCAAACAAAAAAAAAAAAAACAAAGGCCAAACTATCACATCTGTGGTGGGTCCACATCAGCGCCACGGCATTAGTGGCCTTCAATTAGTGGTCTAAAGCATTTTTGTTAATTTTATTCTACTTTTTTTTTTTTTTTTTTTTTTTTTTTTGTGTGTGTGTGTGTTTTCCTACACTATTTTAATGTAAATATTTCTTTACCAAATTTTTAATTTTAAGAACTTTAATAATGTTAGCATTTCTTTATTTAATAGGAATCCCTCTCTTTAGTTACTAATTTGTTTTAGGTTTTATTTTCATGCATATTACATTATCAAAATTACCAAAAAAAAAAAAATTTACGAACGTATCCTTGTTGTACCCGTATCCTACTTTTTCAGATTTTGGCATATTGCCGTGTCCATATCGTTGTATCTCGTATCTGTCTTTCCTAGATTCAAACAAAGGCATAGAGGAGCTTGACAAAGTTTTTAAAGGTGAAAGCGCAAGGCGAAGCGTTTTAGTTTGGATAAGGCGAGGCGTAAGTCTCGAGGCATTGAGGCATAAGCCTTTTAAGTTTTGAATTTTTTTTTTTTTGTAAAATATTAAATTAATTAAATGTAACATAAAAAAAAAAATTTAAAAAAAGGAGTAGAAAATAAAATTTGTAAAAACCATTATAGGCATAAAACAAAATGAATTAATAAATTCTGTAAAGAAAAAAAAAATTAGCCAACAATACAATAACCTGTAAAGAAAAAAATCTTAAAAAGAGTGATACCATTTAAACTTTAAAACACACATAGACCAATGTATAAATTAATAAAGGAGTCCACTAACTTCAACTAAAAAGATAATAATAAATGCCCGTTATCTTTTTAATAAATGGAGGCCTTCTCTTCTGGCCAAACAAAGAGAGTTAGAGAGAGTTCCAACAAAAAGAGAGTCCCAAAGAAAAAGAACGAGAGAGAGTCCCAAAAAAAGAGTCCCAAAGAAAGAGAGAGACAACAATAGAGAGGGCTAGAAAGAGAGAAAAAACAAGGGGGGAGAGAGAGAGAGAGAGAACTAACATGAAGGTTGAACATCTCTCAATGGAAGTCAACATGGGAGCCTATGTTGCTCATGGTTGTCTCAGTTTTAGTCGAAGGAGAAGGCAAAGGGAAGATCGATTGTCCCTATCAATTTCGTTCGGAGAAGAGAAGTTTGATCGTCTCTATCTCTACCACTTTGGTACTTTTTTTCCCCCCATTTCCAAATCACAGAATGTGTTGGCCTTCCATATATATGTGTGAAAAGCACATGATGCGCATTTGAGGCGATGCCTCAGCCAGTGACGCTTACGCTTAGTAAGTGTTTCACACAAAAAAATCACTACTCGGTGTGTTTTTGGTACGCTTCGCCTCGATGCTCGCCTTGATTCTCGCCTCAAGAATGCCTTTGAAAACACTGGAGCTCGATGGCAAGTGGGAAAGCCAAGTGAAAGAGCTCCTTGAGTCCTTAGTTGCACAAAGTGGGGGTGGAAATGGGAGCGGAAGCGAGAACGGGGGGAGGAGCAAATGCATATAGAAGTTTCTAAAGTTGGGGGCATCTGTGGGAGTGTGTATATATTTATTTATTAAATATGTAAAAATATTCTAACAATTATTTTTTATTGCTTAGTTGTAATATGTATTAAAATTTGAATAAATATTCGAGATGGGTTATTTTCACGAAGACATCCTAAACTATTGAGCAGTATCACTTTGATCCCCTTAACTATAAAAGCGTACAAATAGACCCCTAAACTATTGAGAAGTATCACTTTTTCCCTTACATTTTAAAAGCATATAAATGGATGCCCTTAATTATAAAAACGTACAATTTGGACCTCTTAACGAAAAGGTTCAAAGTAAAACACGCAATAATTTAAGGGGTCCATTTGTATGTTTTAATAGTTGAAGGGGCAAAGTGACACCATTAAAAGCAAAGCTGAGGCGCAGGTTAAAGAGAACTACGACTTTGAGGAGAGGATATTGAAGCCTAGCTCTCAACTCTAGACTCTAATCCAAGTGTTGAAGATGGGTTTGGAAGAGACAAGGGCGGATTGGGCCATATGCATGCATGCAATGGCTACAGTGATATCACTACAGACATGGGATTCATTTCAAGGGTGGAGGAGGCTCTAAAACTCGAGGAATTTGATGGCAAATGAAACAACCAAGTAGACTGCCAACTTTCTACGGCTTTTGGAGAGGTACTTTGAAGCCTTGAACCTAAAGGATGAAACAATTATGGTACCAACTACTACTCTCTCTCTTTGCCTCACCAATCCTGTCGCAACTGGGTGGCGTTGCAAGCATGCTGAAATAGAGAAGGCTACTTGTGGCATTAACACGTGGGAGGAGTTTAGGAATGAACTTAGGAGGTAATTCTATCCCGAGAATGTAGTACATCAAGCCAGAAAGAAGAAGAAGGAATTGAAGCATGCCTTTAGGATTACATTGAAGAATTGTCCAAGCTCATGCTTCAAATACCTAACATGAGCGATAATGACTTAGTATTCAACTTCATCAATGGTCTCAAACCATGAGCGACCCTAGAGTTGCAATGTTGAGGTGTCAATGGCAAGCCATCTAACTCAAAATCCTTCGAAGATGATGAAAGTGAAGGTAGGGAAGCGAAATGGCCCAAGGCAAATAATGGAAGGAGGATACGAAGAAAGACACCAAGCCCAAAGGCGATTGCATCATTTGTGACGGGCCAAATGGGTCAAGGGATTGTACAAAAGGAAGTCACTCAACGCGATGCTCGAAGAGCGTGGGTTGCCTACAGTTACTCAACTCACTCAAGGTTAATTGGTGCCAGCTAGCAATAAGGATAGATCATTGATGTAGGTAGAGGCTCGCATCAATGGCTAGACAACTCAAGTCATGGGGACACGTGCGCGTTACACAACTTCATCAAGACAGAGGAGGCCAAGAGGTGTTAAAGACGGTGAACGCCAAAGCAAGGCCACTAGATAGCATGGCTCACGAGGTAGAGCTACACCCTTTCCACGTGGCATGGGAAGGTGGACTTAATGGTTTCACTCAATGACTACACCAGGTGTTGGGCATGGAGTTTCTACTGCAATTTAACATGGTACCACTACCCCGCTACAATCTGATATACATCTTGGGAGGACATTGACCAAACCGAACTCTAGTTCCAACCTTCTCTACGCCATGCACATGAAGATGGGTTCGACAAGGAGGAAGAAATGTACACTCAAGGAGGCACCAAATAGAACTTGTGGAAGAAGAGGTCGTGGAAACTTCCAAAGAGCTACCAAATGACATTGTCAAAGTACTTGTGGAGCACAAGGATGATTTGCCACCCAATTCACCACAAGGCTTCCACTAAGGAGGGAGCTGGACAGCAAGGTCAAGTTATGATCTAGTGCTGACCAGCATGATTGGACCAAGCTGTTTGATGTGGCACAATCCTTATACAACTTGCAATGGAATGACATGACAAACCATGGTCCATTTGATCTGGCGATGGGGCAACAAACACCCACTCCACACACTAGGGTGACTAGCTCTACGAGGCGTTGTCTATTGACATATAAGATTGCCAAGCAATGTAATGATCAAATGGATGAGGGCAGACTGAGTGGAGGCAAGTCAAAGAAGGCACCAATGCGTATCATAAAAGCTTGTGACAAAGAGGCAGAGTGGATTTTGGCGGACAAGACGGCATGGCGAAAGCACCGAGCTCCACCTCATGAGTACTTGGTAAAATGGAAGGGGCTACCCTACAACAAATGTAGTAGTGGAAGCATTGTGGCAATTCAAGGGGAAGATTCGTGACTTCCAAGAAGAAGACATGATGAGGGCGTCGTTACATTAGGTAGGGGAGAATGTCATAGGTTGTGTTACATGGACTCATTGTTTTAAGGCAAAGTAGCCATGTCGACACAACACAACACGACATGGGTGCGGGTGTGAGACCTGTGTCAAACTCGGCTTTGTTTTCTTAGACAGCTGGGATGAGCTATTTATAGCGGCAGCGCCATTGTTGCCAGAGGTTGCAAGCCTCTCTGCTCTGGTTGACAGAGTGTCGATCTCGCTCCATTTTCGGCACCAGTGGGGCTTGATTGTTGAACTCCAAGATCCATATACTACCGGCATGCAGCAAACAAAGCAGCTTTTTGACATCTTTAAAAAATTGTATGCATAGGTTCTCTGCCTCTTTGTTGATTTTAGAGAGAACTAAGAAATACAAAAATAGATGCAAGAAATAGAAAGAATTTAGAGAGAGAAATTGTATAAGATTCTTAAAATTCCCAAAAAGAAGGAACAAATCTGAGTGAAACATTTTACTATTAGTAATAATGGTCTTTGCTCTTCGCGTAGCTCGAGATAATTGGGAGGTGTGTACAATTTGAGACTGCAAAATACAGCTAGAGATATTAAGGTGCTACACAATTGTACATCATCTTTTCTTGGGTTTGGCTAATGGGCTGGATCCAAATAAATAAAATAAAAATTTGGGCCTATTAATAAACTTTACTCAGCCATAAAAGTTTGGGCCTTCTAGTGTTTTATAGCTGGCCAACATCTCTTTTAAAATGAGGGCTGATATGTGGTTTATCTAACCATATGTTTGATCCATAAATTTTATATAAAAAAAAACCTTTTTACTCATGTTTATATATACAAAATCTATTAAGCTAATACTAATTAGCCTGCTCAGAGCTCAATGACTCAATGTGACAGAAAAAATGAAACTTCAAAAATTGAACCTGCAGTACATTTCTATTTTTCAGTCCAAAAAAACAGAAACCTGCTGATGCAAAGACAGATTGAGCAAACTAAGCCATCCAAGTATGCAGGTGCTGTCATGGCACAAAAAGTAGCATTATACCAGCAATGCTATCCACCTCAACTAACTACTAGTCAACCACCCTTCATGTCAAATAAGACTATTACAGTAATCCAACATAATTCAAATACCAAGTTATCTAATAGAAGATGCAGTCATCCAAAAAAAGTTCATGACTGCACGACTCAAATTCTGTTCACTACTCGAAAAGTATATTAGTGAAGCTGAAAGTCAAAAAGCAGAGACAGTGAGATTGAAATCCGTTCCTGCAAATACAAATAACATAGAAATGAAACCAAGCATTAAAGGAACTTAATGGTACAGTTAATGAAATAGCAATTAAGTGATGTAGTAAAATTGGTTTTATCAAATGCTAGACGAGGATAATATTTGACCTTGGGCTTGAGGTTGAGGTTGATTCTGGAAAAGCAAAAAAAGTGATGCACAACACTTACATTCAGATTTAATAAACAGTTTGTATTGAATAGCACATGACATAATTATAGAAATAATTTTAAAATATTACCTGCTGCGTCATATTGTTCGAATTGCTCAATTTCGTCCATTGCATACCAAAGAAAAATTGAGACTGCTTTGAAGACAATTATGTGCACATATACAAACCTCTACCATAGGAGATAGTAAACTACGGAATGGATCAAGTATAATGCTACAACTTTAATATTGCAATCCCAAGTGTAGGATTTCACGAAGTAATATATCTCGGTGAGTCTGAGGTCGAATCCATAGGGACCAGTTTGTTCAAAGAAATGACGAGCACTCAAATAAAATAAAGACAGTTTGATTTTGAATGTTGAAATTGAATGGATAATATAGGAAAAATTAATTAGCTAAAAGAAAAATTGGGGTGATTATAATAGAAAAAGGTGCTAAGGCATCAAGGATCCTCCACCTTCCACCAATACTTTCTTTAAAATATTTCAAATTCAATTTGTATAACTCAATTGAGACGTATATAAAGGGTATTCTCAATCAGAAGATAAAGATGATTATTTTATATAAAAATTAATTCTAAAAGATTGATTATTTTGACAAATTGATTATACCATAAAAATTTAGTTATTTGATTTGCAGGGAATATCAAGCTTCTGTCGTGCCGAAGCTTACAATAGAACAAGAGATTGTACAGAACAAAAACTTTTCTCAAATAGATAAACCAATCAATCAAAGTAATCTGACATTGAAAACTATGATTGAATCGTTAAGTATTTATAAAGAAACCATTGGGGTTTCACCGCTAACCTTAGCAAAGAAAATTAGAACACCTTGAAAACAAAAGAAAATAATATCTATTGAAGTGAAATGTTTTCTAGAATGATCTAGGAAGCACGGATTTGGGATACGGATACGATACGATATGGATACGGTCATATGACAAAATTTGAAAAACTAGGATATGAGTACGATAGGGATACGTTCGTAAAAAATATTATTTTTACAATTTTTAGTAATTTAGCATGCATAAAAATAAAACTTAAAGCAAAAGACAACTTGATAAAAAAAGAAAGATTCCTATAAAGCTAAGAGTCTTCAAGGTCAATAGTTTCAACTTGTTCCCCTTCATCAGTGAATATCACAGCTTCTATATTTGGTTCATCAAGAGAAAGACTTGCAATTTCAAGTAAGCCTGCACCCTCCAATGAATCAAAAGCATCTCGACCAACATCCCATAACTTGGTTTCTCCTTCAATGTATTGTCGACTTCTCCTTGATAGGAGATGAAGATTGTTGTGCACAAAAACCAAATCTTCAGTATGACGTGGTGTCATTTTGTTTCTTTTCATGGAGTGAATAAAGGAGTAGGTGCTCCAATTCCTTTCACAGCATGATGAGGAACATGGCTGGCCAAGCAATTTTAATGCTAAAGATTGAAGCATAGGAGTAGGAGACCCATGTGTAAACCACCAAATAAGTGGATCCAATACCCCTCTATCAATCTTTGAGTCAAAATCTCCAAACATATCCAAACCTCTTGAAACCTTGGCATATTCCACATTTACAACCCTTCTCTCCTCTAAATTTGGAAAGTATTTCTTGAAGCACTTGTTTCTCATACTTGAAATTTCTTCATCCCTATGAGGAGGGACACGATTGGGATTTGCATTGAGCTACGTTGAACTATAATACCTAGATTATAACATTAGAAAGTTTCAAAATTAAATTATTAAAAGATGAATGTCAACAAAAAAATCTAATTACTAAGAGTATGAATTAAGTTATTACCTCGGATTCAAAGAATGTGCAAGGCAATGAAGAGGAGTGTTACTTTTGGCCCACCTCTCAACTTGTATATTGTGCACAACGGAATAAAAGATTGATTCCTCATAATCTAGCTTCCCTTCATGCCTAAAGATGCTTGCCGTCACCTTTTCAATCATGGTGTCCCACATTTCATAGACTAAGTGAAGGCATGGTTTGTCAGTGTCACAAAACCTAAGCATCTCATAGATAGGCAATGTAAAAGACAAAATGTAATCAATCTTATCCCACCACACATCATTCAATAATTTTTCCTTCACAAATGTTGCTTTCCCAACATTGTCTTCTTTGTAAGAAACCCACTGGTCACTAATAACCATTGATTGGAGGCCACACTTCATAAGTTCAAACCTTTTGAGCATGACAATGGCAAATGCAAAACGTGTGTCCGCAACAGCAAGCAACTTCAAGGGTACAAATTCATTGAAAATAGCTAGCTGCATGGAATGGTTCATGATGAAGTTTTTGATAAACAGGTGGTACATAATCTGTAATAACTTGAATGACATTCTAATGTTCAACTTCTTCAATTGCTTGACTAATTAAGTTGGAAATAAAAAACTTGTCTTTGTGCTCACCTTCACAATTAACAGCTTTCAAGAATACTGCCCCAGCTTCTGATGCTCCCATAAAATTAATAAGGGGCCTTCTTTGAGAATCAGTCCATCCATCTGAAACAATACTCAACCCCTTTTCCTTCCATGATGCTCTAGTTGGCGCCAACAGCCTCTCTACATTAGCCCTTTCCTTTTGAAGCAATGTAGTCCTTAACAAGTTATAACCAGGTAGTACAGAATCAGGAATTGGGTTGTTGGCAGCAAATTGAAAAGCACTAACATAATATGGGTTCCTTGATTTTTGAAAAGGTAATCCTACTGAATAAAACATGCGAGTAATCTCCGAATGCAATTGTTCCCGAATAACTAGGTTGAATGACTTTGCTAGAGCAGAAGTTCTAGTAGCCTTTCTTTTTCTTGGCTCATACCCCTCCATCCTAAATCCTCCAGTATCTAAAGGCCCTGAGCATGTTGAAGTAGATTGGCAAGTGGAAGGTGGTAAAGGAGCTTTTAGGCATAGCCATCTTTAACCTCTTCTCGACTTCTTCAATTTTCTTTTGCATTTCAGCAAGGTGTTGCGGAGTCACTTTGGGGCACACTCTAATCCCATGGCTAGAAAGTTTTTACAAATGTGCCTTGACCCTAAAGTATGACCCCTTGTACTCATTTTGACAGTAATTGCATTTAAACTTGGTATTACCACCTCCTTCTCCCATTTTTGCTAGTTTTGTAATATAACACCAAAGAGGAGCATGATCATCTTCTTCCATTGATGTACCACTTGTTGAACCTAAACTTCAAGTACCCGAACTCATTTCCTAAAATTTATAAATTTGGTAAAGAAATAAAACAAAACATTAATGTAGTTATCTTTTGGCATGAACATCAAAAAAAAATTCATCAATTCAATTAAATTTCAGCAATTCCAACAATATAGCATCACCCATAACAACCATAATGCAATTCAATCAAGGAAGGGAGGGGGGGGGGGGGAACCTAGGGCTTGGTTGGTTGATAGAGACTCCTCCTCCTCCTCCTTTGTTGTTGTTGTTTGCGACCTAGGGCTTGGTTTGTTGATTTTTTTGTTTTATTTTACATTACTTTTTGTTATTTTATAGTTTGACCCATTATGAGTTTTTAAAATTATTTTTTCGCCCCGCCGTATCCTGAAAGTATCCCGACCGTATCCTTGAAGTATCCTCGCGTATCCCAAACGTATTTGAAATTCAAAAAATTTTAAAAAAATAGGATACTTCTTTGCCGTATCTGATACGTATCTCGCCGTATCGGACGTGTATCCGTATCCGATACATATCCGACACACGTACGGGGGCCATTTCGGAGTATCCGTGCTTCATGGAGAATGATCCCCTCCTTAATGGATTTACATGTATTTATAGTGAAATACAGCTGAGGCGGTATTCTTCCTGCAGGTTCTTGCATCATCCTTCCAATTAGTTATTGATCCATGCATCATCCATCCATTAGCTTTGCTTCATGCCATCATTCATCCGATTGCATTTGAAGCCCACGTGAGCCACCTTTTCTAATTGACCATGCTACCTACTGAGAAAAGAAGTTTGCTTGATCAATTTGACTTCTTTTTCTTCATTTCCTTTTTTTTAATTGCAAATCAAACCCAAATCTTCATTCTATTTGCAAAAATTAAAACTAAATAATTAAATTTGCTACTAAAAATAAAATGAGAAAATTAATTTAATAAAGGGGGAATTTCAAAACAGTGGAACAGACAAATTATAAAAACCATGTGGAGTGCAAGTGAAAGGTTGTGGGGGTACAAGTCACTTGCACCCCTCCATGTTTGTGTAAATTTTTTTTTTCCCTCCCATTGGGGTGTAATTCCCCATTTAATAAAAGTGTATTAATGATTAAAAAGAACAAAATAATTATACACTTTTAACCATTCATCATAAGCAATTGTAGAGACGGGCATTGTTATGGCATCACATGCTACTTGAGATAGCACTGGATACTTAAAAGAATTGGCCTTCCATCATTCCAATATATGAAAATTATCATCTTTAGAACCTTCACAGTGTTCACGCAAGTCATCCTAATACTTATCCACTAAGGACCTTCATAAACTAGAATATGTCGCCTCCAAAAAAGAACTAAATTGAGAAGCAATGAGAAGATGTGGATCATCACAATAATCATATATCCTTTTCTTGGATGCTTCACTCACATTAGACACTTGGACACCACGTGAATCATAATACTCAAATAATTGAGTCAAACAATCCTTTACCTGATCTATCATCTCATTCTCCACTTACTCAACAACTAATTGTCAAAAACAAAATTTCAAATTTTTCATTTTTTTACAAAGATCAAGCACCACACCAACATACACTGGTAGATTTATTTTTTCCCATTCCCCTCAATATTTGTCAAATTTTGCTTTCATGTTTTGCGCCATTGTAGACAAAACATTGTCTTTTGTTTTTATTTTTTTAATTTTCTTGATTAATTGTTCTTTGTTTGAATCTATATTACATGGACTTGGGTAAAAGTATTGGGTGTGGGTGCATATCTAAGCATGAGACCTTCATAAACTTAAATATTACGATCTTGGGATATACACATCCAAAATTAGATATGGGTACGGGGACACGTCATGTACAGACACACACATATATATGCGTGTTGTGTAATATTCTATTGTAAATTATGTAGAATTTTACCACAAATTGAATAGGATTCAAGAAAAGTGTGAAATTTCTATTTCTAATTCATAATATTGCTTTACTGGAAAATGTGAGTTTTTTCTTCTTCAAATATTGTAACAAATTAAAGTATCTGAGTGTTTGAATTAGGTACAGGTGTCAGACATATATCCCACACCTTTACCCTTGTCATATCTGGTAGACACTGGTATTTTTGGGGAAATAGAAGAGTCCATGTAACACAAGTTTGAATGACAAACATCTCATCAAAGAAACAATTAGAAGTGACGAACAGAGACCTGGAAAACTGAACTGTTTGGTTGCATTGTGGAAAAGTCTTGAGAATTTTAGAAAAAACCTGCAGGTGTTCTAATCACTCTTAGTTGGAGGTCCTGATGACTTCATTTTCCACTTTCCTTTTCCTCACTCTCATTCTCCTTAAAGTAAGGTTTGTAATTGGGGTCCTCATCCTCCATTCTTCCAAAGTCTTTCTCAAACTTCTCAGTGGCATCTAGCATTAAATAGGTGGAATTTCACCTAGTTGGTACATCAAGGCACAATGGACTCTTGGACTCAATTTTTTGTCTCTCTACAGACTTCTTAAAAAGGTCAAGCAGCCTATTGGGTGAGATCAAACTTCTCAGTGGCATCCAACATTAAATAGGTGGAATTTCACCTAGTTGGTACAATCAAGGCACAATAGACTCTTGTAGTCAATTTTTTGTTTCTCCAGACACTGTTAAAATGCTCAAGCCTATTGGGAGAGGACCTCACATACCTCAACACGTCATACTGTGTATGCATGTAGTTCTTTCAAACCATCACTCACAATAAGATTAAGAATATATCTATAACAACGCATATATAAAAACTCATGGCCCAATATAATGCAGCTAGCAGCCGTGTGTGCTTTGTGGACAGTTTGGACAGAACGCAATAGGATGTCCTTCAAGGATGATGAGTTATTGTTGTGCAGCTCAAAAGGATCCCTCATCCTCTTTCTATTTTTTTGGTTGAGAGAGGGTTTCCCTTTCTCTATTGTGTAGTTCATAGGAGATTTGTATATGTTTATGGACCTATAGTTTTTAAGCTACTGTGTTCTGGCTTTTCTTTTTGAGTGTACAGGGTTTGCCCCCTTAAGGTGTTTTTGGGTAATATACTTCCACTTGTTAAAAAAACAAAAAAGGAAGAACAATAGAAATGTTTGGACTTTTCTTGTTCAGGCTAACCTGATATTTTTTTTTATCACTGAACATTTGAGAGGATTTTCTGATGGTCTGATTCATAGAGGAGAAAAAAATTTTCTTTTTGTTATCTGTTGAATGTTCAGGAGGTACCGTGATTGTGTTTGTGTCCTTCAAACACAAGGTTCTTTCGAGATAATCTATGTTCTCTTCTCCATTTGTTGTACAGTCAGTGGCATAAACAACTTGCTTTGACATGAAGTTTTAAGTTGAACTCTGTGATAATCCCTGATGCATTGGAATGAACCTAATTGATAGATTTGGTGAGAAGAAATGAGATGTTAGGCTGATAAGTGATTTCATGGTTCTGTACGATTTAATGATATTTAAGGCCTCTCCTAGTGTAATACTCTATAATTATTTTGAATCTATTATATTGTGTTTGGATCATGGATTTGGTAAAGGGAAAGGAAAAGATGAGAGAAATGTGAATGAAATATAAGTTAATTATTTTCTCTATTTCCTTTCCTTTCCTTTTCCTTTGTCTTTCCAATTCTCTATCCAAATTTATGATCCAAACAGAGTTTTGGATAATTTCAGTTCTTTGATACTAAATAGGTTCCTCATCTGTCCATAATGTGAATACCAATCTAGTATGTTTAGGACTCCCTCATTGGACCGGCTTTGGGTTTTTCCCCCCTTTACCCCCTCTGTTTTGATTAAAAAACCTATGGCTCATTCCAATTGAATCATGCATAAGAGATTATTGGGAAGGTGTCAATCAGTGAAGATGCTTAAACCATGTTATGCCAAAGCAGAAATCTTGGAATTCTTGTGTTTTTTGTGGAATTAAAAGAGTCCAAAAGGGCAACTTATTATAATGACTGTGGAGTAGTGAGGAGATAATAAAATGGAGAGGGATTTCTAAGAGACCTTCTAATTGGCTAATAGTTTTGAGGGACCTTCATTTTAATAATGTTAAACAATCTAGCACTTAATTTTCATTGGGATAAAAAGAGTTGTCTTGATGGATTCACCACCATGGTTCAAAGCATTGATGAGCTCTCACACAACTTGATATCAGATGGAATTTTGTGATATTCTACACACGAACAGTTCAAAGAAAAAATTAAATGAATCAAATCAAGCCCAAAGCAATTAATGTAGCAACTAGGCCATGTAATCTCCTTCTAAATCAAGATTCTATCGCGTAATTATCATTGAGAAATTCCCAAAGCTTTTATGTACGTTAACCATTTCAACAAAGAAGAAGAAGAATTAGAATTTGTATCCATGTGCTTCATGAACCATCATATACCTCGTATTTTTGCATTTCAAATGTGACTTTTAACTCTGAAATTTCAAAACCAAGTAGGAAAAGAAAAAGAAAAACACTACTTAGATACAAACTTGGGCTAGACAACTCCAAGAAGGATGAATTTCACTGAAAACTAGCTTTCTGTTTATCCAGAAAGGAAGTAATACAAAAAATAAACCTAACTTTTTTAATAATCCTTACATTATGAGGGGGGATTGAAAGGAAAATATCTTGTCTGCAGAGACTGTAGAATACTTTAATTAAACTGCAAAGCTGTATCAATCTCCTTTCAGTTAAGATTTGATTGCTTAATTTTCCAGAGGAATGAATTGACATGGTTTTTCGACGAGAGCAGGTTTTGGCTTGGAAAAATGAAGAAAGACGATTTTATAGGTTATTAATTGTTGACAGTGCCTCAAAAAATTAATTTGCTTATATGCATTTGCATAACTATTGAAGATAATGGGGTGGGTTTCCAGTAACAAAGCCCACCCAAACCCTAGTAGGACAGGTTTAAAGTGCAGGCAGATCATTTAATCCTATGTCTTATGTTATGTGTGCTTGCCTATTCATATGATTACCCTTTTATGATCAGGCATCTACAAGCTTGGCCATTGCTTCTCTCTCTCTTGGAGTTCATGCTGTAAACTAGGATTGATGTAATTTTTAACTTTGCAGAAGGGTTCCAAGGTTCAGGCGGCCAATGCGGTACAGACCGTACTGATGATGGTGAATCTTGCTCTATTTGTGGCCCCGGCTTAGGATCCGATGTCTTGTTCAAGTAGTGGCCAACAGTCACAGAAGTTAGCTTATTATGATCGTATCAGTATTTCTGTAACATGGAGGAATGGTGTTTTCATAAGAACTTGTACCATCATATGCATACCAAAAATGCAGACTTTCATTTTGTTTTTTCCTGTCCGATGTTTTTAGCTTGTAGGAGTAAGGGAGTTTAAGTTCTTTGGTTTCTTGCATTTTCCTGCTTTGGAGAGAAAAAAAACGAAGATGCAAATAAACAAAATATTTGTAGTCAAAATGATTCTGAAATGTTTATGAATTGGAAGTCCTTTTTTTAGGTGGTTTTTTTTTTGGTTGGTGGGCAAACTTGGTAGATACCGTAGTAGCCTCTAGTGGGACTTGAACTGGATGAGGACAAAGCAGCTCATTGCCTTCCCATCCATCCCGATGGTGTCTTCAGTGATTCTGAAATCTGAGATTGGTAATACTATGTTGGGTTAATCACCTTTTTAGTCGCTCAAAATATGCAAGTTGTCATTTTGGCCTTCAATGTTCAAATTGTGTTAATTTAGTCCTTAATTTATCTCTGGAGAATGGGTTCAAATGTTTGTCGATTTGTGATCTATTTTTGTAATGCTTTGATGAAGAGATGGTGGATCTTTACAGAGAGCTTTGTCTGCAATTTCTATGATCATATAGCAATTCCTGAAATGCAGATATCAAGGTTAAATGAACTTTAAGGTAGGTTGCCATGGTTGGAGCTGTACCAATCTCAGTTTTAGGAAGTAATCAATCTTGCAATTGAAGAGGAATACATATGGAAATGCATTGTCCATAAATGCTAATGCATGGTGCTGTATATAGAACTGTTTTCTGTGTGGATGCAAGTAGTATTTTTAGAACTTGAGATGGTGGATCTTAATCTTATTGCAGCTTATTTTTTGGTGAAAATAGGTTGAATTTTAAAAGCTGGGCCAAGGTTGCTTCTCAGCTTACAGATTATGCAGGCAACTGTTACACCATAAAAACCATCACATTACATTCCTAATTTTTTATACCTACATAAAATTACATTTAAATTTTTTTTTTTTGGCACCCTGCTATCAATTGCTGCCACTTTTGCTGCTAGCGTTACCCACTTCCTAGCACCCTCCACTCCACTATTCTCCATCCCCGTAACACCATCCCCCACCTCTCCCTAGATTCACCATCTCCAAGTCTCTTACTTTCTTCTCTCATCATCCACTGCCTCTCCTTTTACTGTCGTCACCCTGCACCTCTTCATTCTTCTTTTTAGATCAAAATCTCTAGATCGATCTCTCACTCTCATGCAATGAAGGGGAAGGGGATGGGGATTGGGGAGGACTAGTCTGTGGTGGTTGCAGGGTAGGGAGGGGTTGTGATGGATAAGGTGATGATTGTAATTGTTGGAGGAGGTGGGGATGGATGTATAGTTAGGAGTTTAAAAAATCAGGGATATATACAGAACATGAGATGTTATTGATGCTTATATTTGGAATGATTAATGATGTAATGAGATAAAATAAAAATTTTAAATTTTACAAGGTGTAATTAGAAAGTGGGATGAGGATAATATTTGTTGGGTTTATTAACATTTCGGAGGCATTGTTTGGTAACGCTTTCATTCATTGTTTTTGTTGTGTTAAAATTTGTCTTTTAAATTTTTTTTGCCCCTCATTATTTGAAACTACATTGGTAAATATGAAAGGTGATTTTGGTAAGGTTTATGGTTTTATTGTTTTGTAATATGAAAGGTGATTTTGGTTTCACTGCTTGTTTTTGAAAATGAAAATAATAACCGTTATCAAACAGGCTCTCTATATAATTTTTTCTTTTTATGAAAAATCATTTACTTTCATATTAAATTTGTTCATATAATGGAGGAGAAAATAATATATTTTCTTAGTGTGAAAAATTGTATCTTCATAAAATAAATTATATAAAAAGCACTACAAGATTTGTGAAGTATTGTTATTTTCTAAATAAGTATTAGTTTTTATAGAAAAGTTAACACAAAAATAAAATAAACATAGTATCATTTTTATAGGTGTTCATTTTAAAATGAAATATCTACATTGACCATTGAGGGATGTCTTTAAATGCACCCTAAAAGTTTGTTACACATCCCATTTCTTAATATACCCCACTCTTAAAAATATCCCCACCAACCCACCCTCTTAACCACCTTCGCCGCCTCCACCATTCCTCTCTTGGAGGGTTGTTGACCTCTTTCATTCATTCTCGTCACCACTTTCTTCTTCTTCCCTAAACTCTAGATCTAGAGTTCGTAGCAAGAAACGAAGGGGAAAGAGGTTTGCAACCGGGCTAGGGGTGGGGTTGGGGAGGAGGTGGTGACAATGGAAAAGGGCAGAAGAAGAAGAGGGAAGAGTAGAAGGTAAACTGTAATAGAAAGGGGGCTAGGAGAGGGATGACCAGAGGTAGGATTGGGGTTTAGTCATTTTGTTAGAGTGGTAAGATGTTATTATCTTATTTGATTTTATTTTTAAAATGAAGTGTCCAATCAAAATTTTGGATTGCATTTTAAGCCACCACGATTGAGCCATGTTCTTTGTAAGATTTTTTTTGTTTGTAAATAAAACTCTTCAAAATGTAAAAAAAATTATCCCTATATTATAATCATTTTTCTATCTGATTCCTAAATTATCAATTTCGTCAGACTTCATTTGGGATGTAAGTTGATTTTTTAGCCTTTTGAATTTTTGGCTATTTTAGCCTGCCGCTAAAAAACTTCATTTGGGATGAATTTTTTGACTTTTGTGAAAGAAAAATGAAATAATTATGGTGTTTAGATGTGATATTTTTTTAACTTGGGGCTAAAAAATCTATTTTGTCTTTTTATAACTATTTTATCCGTAATTCATCCCGACCCAACTTACCAAAACGGTGCTTAATCCCTAAAGTTTCTACTTTTTGTTCATATGGTCTAATTGGAGATGTGTATATAAATTAATAATTTTTGGAAGCCTAATTTAATGAAAAAAGTTATTTCAGAATTTGAAAATTTTAAATCATATAATAAAATACTCATTTTTCTATTAGTTCGGTTAAATAAAAAGATTGTAATAAGGGATATTTATAATTTCTAGAACCACGTGAGATAGTTTGTATTTCAAGCAAATCTTAAAGGTATATTTGTAATTTATCCAACAATTTAATAATATTTTTCATCATTCCCCTCTTTTTTTAAACTTATTTTATACCAAGACTCCTCAATTATTAATAAATATTATTTTATTTCTCATATATGAAGTTTACATTTAAATTCTTTCAATTATAAAAACATATGTATTACTTTCACCTCCTTCATATCACTTCCACAAAATATATATATATATATATATATTTGATTTTCATAATTGAAACTCAGGCTATGTTTGGGAAAAGAGGTATTGTAGTAAAAAAATCATTATAAATTATCATACAATTCTTTTTATTTTCTATACATTTTTTCATAAAAAATTAAAAAACGAACTAAATTAACCAATTCTTAAGCGGACTCTCAATACGTGCAAATACATAGTGTAATAAATCCTTTTTTTTTGGAAAAATATTTGAAACTTCAATTAATCTCCTACAATTTAATCCACAATAATTTGATTTGATAAGTGTCAATTTTTAATTGATTATAGGCTCAATAATATAAGATACATCACTCTTATCACATCATTGTAGATGTATTTACGGGTATAAAATATGAGTCTCTAGTATTGTTATTCTTTTTTCTCTCTCGACTTGATTTTTCTTTTTTCCATTAAAAAAAATTAAAAAAAAAAAAGAAAAACCTTGCACTCCATTTGGTTTAATTTTTAAATTAACTCTTGGATTGCAAAAAATCAAAAAACATGTTTTAGTTTACCATTTTTGAAAATTATTTTTAAAATTGTTTATTTTCTCTCCTTTCACCCTTTTTATTTTTATTTTAATACACATCAATCAATTTTCTCTCTCTTCTCGCCTAACTATTTTCTCACATTTTACACATTAAATAATTAATTTTTCTCTTATAATCACCTATTTAACTAAAAACAAAAAATTATAAGCATTTCAAAATTATTTTTAAAATTCATAACTAAATAAAGTTTTGTATTTCAAAACTAATTTCAACATAAACCAAACGGAGCCTTGATTTTTCTTTTCCGAGGAAGAACAGGAGCAGTAGCTGGGAACCCGAAGACCTCCGAAACAGGTGAAGTTAGGGTTTCACACCTATGGCTTCTAATCAGGAAACCGACGCTTCGGCCAACGCTCTGTCCTCGTAAAGATTCTCTCTCTCTCTCTCTCTCTCTCTCTCTCTCTCTCCGTTTGGTCGCCCAGAAAATTGGAGGTCTTCTGTTCTTTTGTTTTCTTTTTCCCCCTTTTCTCTGCTACCAAACGAAGTAAATCTCTTGATTGCTGCTCTAATTTCTATAATTATATGTTTTTCTCTTTAATTTTCTGTTAATAGTAACTAAATATGTACTGTTTCAGGCCGAAAATCATATACAAGGATCCAGATGATGGACGCCAACGGTTCTTGCTCGAACTTGAATTTGTGCAGTGTCTTGCTAACCCCACCTACATCCACTGTATGCTTTAAGAACTTCTCAAATTCCTATGTTATCGTTGCATTGAGTGCCTATTTTCTTTGGTGAAATTCATGCATATTTCGCAAACCTGTCAATAAGAATTATAGTTTGCACTAACCTGCTTCAATTGTTTTTATGCTATGTATTGCATCAAAGGTTTTTTTTGTTGGACTGATCAGTCATGTGGTATGTTACCAGAAAATACTAATACTCTAGCGAATTATGTATTGGTACGCGTGGTACATTTCTGTTCCAAAATGGTATAGTTTGTGTTCCGAAACGATTCCAAATTTTTTTTTTTCAATATATTTCCTTAAATTCATTCTTAGGAGGAAAAACATCAAATATAATGATTTAAATTCTGAGGTGAGTTAAGTTTTGATAAAACAAAACATCAAAAATAGGTTATAATGCTCATATAAATATTTGTTATATGAAGAAAAAAGAAGAAGAAAGAAACGAAGAAAATAGAAAAGAAATAAAACCCTATATTAGTCTACAAGTACCTTAAATTCATAAGTGTAATATATACAAGTCTGCCCCCTAAGAAGTACGAACACGGACACGTGACACGATACGGACATGCAGACACATTGAGGACACATCAAAACATATATTTTTATATTTTTATTATATGTATATGTTAAATATTTAATATATATTTTATGTCAAATATTTAATTTTATCAAATTTAGCAACTTTAAGTATGCTATTTATTTTAATTTTTTTTGAAAAAAAGTAGTATTTAGTGTGTCCCTAGTGTATCCTTAGCGTGTCCTTAACGTGTCCTCAACATGTTCACAGCGTGTCCCAACGTGTCCTAGCGTGTCCAACTCTTTTCAGCATGTCCGACATGTGTTCGACGCATGTATGTGTCCAACACGTGTCGGACACCTATACGCGACCTCTGGAGAGGTGTCTGTACTTCATAGTCTGCCCCTATCATACCATATTTTAGAGCATGTAGTATAGTTAGTATTCCGAAACAATTCCAAAAGTTTTTTTTTTCAATATATTTCCTTAAATACATTCTTAGGAGGAAAAACATCAAATATAATGATTTAAATTTTGAGGTGAGTTAAGTTTTGATAAAACAAAACATCAAAAATAGGTTATAATGCTCATATAAACATTTTGTTATATGAAGAAAAAAGAAGAAGAAAGAAACGAAGAAAATAGAAAAGAAATAAAACCCTATATTATTCTACAAGTACCTTAAATTCGTAAGTGTAATATATACAAGTCTGCCCCCTAAGAAGCACAAGCATGGACACGGACACGGACACGTAAATTCTCAAAAAATGCAGAACACAACACATTGAGGACATGTTCAAAACATATATTTTTATATTTTTATTGTATGTATATTTTTAAATATTTAATATATATTTTATGTCAAATATTTAATTTTATCAAATTTATCAACTTTAGGTATGCTATTTATTTTAATTTTTTTTGAAAAAAGGTAGCATTCAGTGTGTCCCTAGAGTATCCCTACCGTGTCCTCAGCGTGTCCCTAACGTGTCCTCAACGTGTTCACAACATGTCCCAATGTGTCTGCAACGTGTCCAAAGTGTCCCAGCGCGTCCAACTCTTTTCAACTTGTCCAACATGTGTTCGGCGCATGTCCGTGTCTGACATGTGTTAGACACCTGTACGCTTCCTACGATCCAGCCTTCTCCGGGGCCGATGCTTCTCATATTTATCACACCGGGGTCTGTAACTCGGTTTTCGCATCTATAGAGGTGCCTTTATGTTATTGTCTCTCGATCTTTGGAGAGGTGTCCATACTTCATAGTCTGCCCCTATCGTACCACATTCTAGAGCATGTGGCGTATCACATTCTCGTTCCTGTTCCACGTACTAGAACAATCCACGTTCCTAGTAACACAGTTACTATATTAGCATTCAATTGAGCGAAGAAAAGCCAAACAATGATTTGGTTAGGAGGATACAGATAGTGGAGCTGCTGTTGCAACTTGCAACACTGGCCTGTAGTTTAAAATTATGTGTCTTTAATATTTGTTGTGAAGAAATGTAAAATGTAATAATCTTAGAAATGTTGATAAAGTTATCGCATTGTGTGGATTAATTGACTATGTTTCCTAGTTGGACAGCCTCACTTCATTTAGTTCTGCCACACAACAAATGTGTACTTCTATGTGTACTTTTATGTGTACTTCATTTAGTTCATCTTAGAAATGTGTACTTCAAAAGTTTGTACTTCTATATAATTGATGGGATTGATATAGCGATGAATTCCACAGTTGTCAAATATTGTGCTGTGTAACGCATTGATTTCTGTACTTTGATTATTGTTTATTGTATTTCATGATATTGTAGTTTGTTATTGTAAGACAACCTTGAATTTTTGCTGCAGATTTGGCTCAAAATCGCTATTTTGAAGATGAAGCTTTCATTGGCTACTTGAAATACCTTCAATATTGGCAACGACCAGAGTACCTTAAATTTATAATGTGAGCTTATTTTCAAAATTCATGACCATCTAATATTGTTTGTCTTGTGTTAATTGAACTGGGGTAGCAACACAGTGATCCCTTATCTGTTGGCTTATTTTATAAATTAAATAGACTAGCTGTCTTATATTTTAAATTTATGTACTCATTTTGTTTTGTTTTGTTTTTAAATGATCACAGGTATCCACATTGCCTATTCTTTCTTGAGCTTCTCCAAAATGCAAATTTCCGGAATGCAATGGCACATCCTGGCAACAAGGTTACAGTTTAATCATTTTGTTTGTCCTTTCCGTCTTTTGGTTTTCTATACGTGTGTATGTGTGGTATATTATATCCAATGATCAAAGGAGTGTAGTTTATTTTTTCTTTCAACTCTACTTTATTTTATAGCGTGGTTTTTCTCACACTATTACTAACTCACAAAAAAGGAGCATGTTGTGTTGGCAGTAAACACTAAAAGGGAGAACACATATTTGTATTGACTGAAATTCCATGGTGGCTTTCTGATTCATCAGGGTTTAGTAACATGATTAGATTAAATGGCACACATTATCATTTCGAAAATGTTCTTTTAGGTTGCTTTCTATCAAGTATCTTAAAGTCCCTTTTGGCTGTTACATATTCGTTGTATCCTAATCATAATGTGGCCAAAGGAGATGATTTTAAGTAGTATGTGGCAGATTATTTCCTTTGCTTTTCTCCTCATATTGCATAAATATTGGATGTTGCTCTTTACAAATCAATGGTGATTTAGATTTCAAACCACTTAAAAAAAAGAAAAGAAAAGAAAAGAAGAAGTTAATATTATTTGCATTGATTAAGAGGATGCTTTTGTAGCATAATGTTACCACAGAAGCATGAGTAGCTGGACTGAAGAAGTGGATGGGCTCTAAAGCATCTAATATTATTTTGCTTTTGCTGAAACTGTTAGGAATTGGCACACCGGCAACAATTCTATTTTTGGAAGAATTACAGGAACAACCGCTTGAAGCATATTTTACCAAGGCCCCTTCCTGAACCTGTTGCTGCACCTCCAGCTTCAGTCCCACCTCCCATACCACCTACAACTATACCTGCATCTTCTGTCCCTCTACCTGGTTCTGCTTCTTCTCCAGCTCTATCTCCTATGCAGTATGCCATTCCCCCTGGGTCTGCTCTTGCAAAGAATGATCCAAGAAATAGTGGGGTTGATCGAAGAAAGAGAAAGTAAGTTCTCTTCCCTTTTTCTGCAGTTAGCAAATCTTAATTTGCTCTGCATGTTTATATCCTTAACGTTTTCAAAAGCTATAATGGTAAAACTTCTTCAATTTTTACATTAAAAGCAATTCAGGATAATTCTATCATATTTAAAGATTTTGTTTATTGCAGGAAAGAAGTATGACTAGACTTGTCATTTATAAGAAAGTGATAGATTTTTCTCCATTAGTTGAGGTAATTTTGTTTTCAGTCCCTTTGGTTAATGTTGAATCATAGGTAGCCAATAATTCCATGTTTAAAAATTTTAAATCATATTTGTGATTTCAATAGATTGATATATATGAAACTTGACGTCTATGGGGGTTTAACTTATTAAAGAAGAGAAAAAAAAAAAAATGAAAAAGAAAGAAAATTGTCTTGGTAGCTACAAATTTAAAAATTCTTACTTTTGGTATTTGAAAGTTATGTAGTATCTATGTTTTCTTCCCCCATTTCTATTTTCTTTTGTAGCAGTCATATTATAAATTAGAAATATTTGCTAACAAGAGTAACTAGGGTTTGTGTTAGCAAATTATATGAAGTTAGAATGATGTGTACCAGGCAACATCTGAGCTTTGATTCTTGATGTTTCCCTTGAATCCTTGAAAATGTATGTGTCAAGGTGATTGAACGGAGCCTGTTTATGTTCAGATCTACTTTCTGCATACAAAATTCTCAGCGCGAAGTTATTGACTGTATTGATGATCAAGTACTAGTAATCAAGATTTCTCTTTTGTGATTTACTTCTAGTCTATAGACTAATTATTCTTCCAAGTTCCAAGAGATTGATTTTTGGTTTGTTTCCCCTTATTAATTCTCTTGTGGATAATACATTCTTATGATATTCCTTTTCAAATGATTTGCTTTATATCTCCAATATTTTCAAATAGGTCAATATATTGGGTAGCGTATGAGATTATTTTGATGTCCTTGATTTGTTGAACTACATTTATGATTGATATACAAATACTAATCTATTGTTCTAATCATATTGCATTTGCTATCATAAATCCTACTCAAAGAATTGGTGCTTATCATTTCTTGGTCCGACACCTTGTTTGTGCCGTGACTGGCTGGTTTTCATTCTTAGGAATTGTTAGAATAGTTATTTTAGTTATTTTTGTTCTTTTGTTCTCTTGTTAATATTTACTTAAGTTGATGGTACGATGGTCATATTGCTACTTTAGGATTTTTATATATATTTGACTGATGTAAAGTTGAGGTAGAACAATTATTTCAATATATACAAAAGTTCTCTTTCTTCTTCTTCTTCTTCCTCCTAACTTTCAACCCTAATTTCTTCATTTTACATTCTAACTTGGTATCAAAGCAATCGCTTCTTCATTAGAAATGTTTCTACAGATTCTAGAGATCGATCTGAGGTGACCGAGACGTGCTGATGTCATCAGCCGTATGATGACGTCAACATGACGTAAGCACTGTACGGATGGGTCCTTCACCCCTAGACTCGAAATTGCCTCCTGAGATTTATGGTGATTTTTGTGGAATTTTTTTATCATCCCTGATGTGAGTTTTCGATTTTTGAAAGTATTTTGTGTTTTTGGGACTGTTTTTTTGAATTTGCCTTTGGGACTATTTTTTTTTTGGTTTTTCTTGCTGGGCTCACTTCCCTAGGAGCCGAAAATCACCACTCTAAGGGTCCTTGATCTTAATTTGTAGTTTTACTACTGTTGGGTTGATATTTTGTTCGATTATTGCCTGTTTCTGGTCCAGTAACCCTGTTTTCTTCCGTTCTACCTATTGAAGGTTCCTATATAAGGGCTGAAACCTTTCAAGCAAGGGATATTTGTCCTCTCTTTATTGATTGCTACTGTTGAGTTGATGTGTTGGTCTAATTTGGGTCCAAAATTGGTTGGCAGACCTGTATTCTCCTCTCTTCTACCTGTTTTTTTTTTTGTGGATTTTTGTTTTTTGAGCTAGTTCTGTGTCTATATTGGTGATTGTTGGTGTGGGTATTGGCTATTTGCAAGTATTTTGCCCGTTCGTGCTCGTGTTGAGAATTTTGTGTGGTTGATCATTATGGTTGAGATTGAGGCTAAGGCTATAACTATGGGTAAGGATGATGACATGTCTAAATCTATCACTACAAAGAAATTGAATGGTGCTAATTATTTGGCTTGGGCCCACGCTGTCAAAATTTTCTTACGAGGTAAGAAGAAGTCCCGTTTTATTAGTGAACTCCCTCCTCCTACTGATGATAAAGATTATGATGATTGGTGTTGTGAGGATTCTTGTGTTATGGGTTGGATTTGGCATAGTCTGGAACCACAGGTTGCTACTATCATAGAATTTTGTGATACCTCTAAGGCCATTTGGGACTCCCTTGCTGAGTCTTTTTCAAATCAAAGTAATGTCTCTCGGGTCTACGAGTTATATGAACAGATTTTTGTTATGCGTCAATCTCTCCAGTCTCTCCCTGATTATTATAGTAGTCTCAAGACTTTGTGGGATCAGTTACTGCAGCATCGACCTTTCACTACTGATGTGAACAAGCAGAAACAATATTGGGAGGAGTTTATGATGGCTTCTTTACTTTCTGGCTTAGATCTTGAGTTGCGAGGGTTCAAAGATCAGATTCTTGCCAGTGACACTCTACCTTCAGCTGCCAATGTCTATTCTAGGCTGTTATGCTCTTCATTGGGACAAGCACAATCCACTTCTGGGTCCTCTTCTTTATCATCTTCTGCATTAGTTTTTAGTAGTGGTGATCATGGGTCTACTCGCGGGGGTTTTCATAGTTCTTCTGGTTCCCGGAGCTCTTCTTCTGGTTCACGGGGCTCTCGTGGAGAGGGCTCTCGTGGAGGTGGTTCTCGTAGTGGTGGCTCACGTGGTGGTTTCCATGGTGGAGGTAGTAGTGGACTTGGTTCTCGTACACGTGGAGATCGCAAGTGTACTCATTGTGGTTCCCAAGGTCATACTGAACCTTGGTGTTGGCAGAAGTATGGCAAACCTGATCATGTCCATCAGGTTTTGGATGTCCCATGCTCACAGTCTTCCTTGTTGTCCATTGGCTCGGATGCTTCTCCTGTTACTTTGCATGAGACACTCACTACTCAAATTAGTGAGCTTACTGCCCTTGTCCAGTCTCTCCGGCCTAGTCTACCTTCATCCTCTATTGCTACCATGGCTAGTTAAGGTAATATTGCATGTGTGGCTAAGTCCGCTCAGCCTTGGCTCCTAGACTCTGGTGCTAGTTCTCATGTCTCTGGTAATTCCTCTCTTTTTGATACTCTTAGACCTGTTGATTATACCATTAGACTTGCTGATGGATCTTCTCGGCCTGTCTGTGGTCAAGGTCCTCTTCATCCCACTCCATCCCTGTCGTTACCTTCTGGTCTTTATGTTCCTAAATTTCCATTTAATTTGCTTTCTGTTAGCCAATTGACTCAAGCTCTCCATTGTTCGATAACCTTTTCTCGTACTTCATGTGTTTTGCAGGACCTCCAGACCAAGAGGATGATTGGTTCGGGGCATGAGAAGGATGGCTTATACTTTTTGGACGTTAAGACTTCTCCTTCTCCTCCATCTGCTGTGTTGAGTGCTAGTGTATCTCCTCTTCAGTGGCATTTTCGCTTGGGTCATCCCTCATTGGCCAAGCTCAAGTTAGCTGTTCTGGGTTTGAGTCATGTTTCTCAGATTGAGTGTGAAGCCTGTCAATTTGGGAAGCATCATCGTAGTTCTTTTCCTCGTCGTAGTGTTAGTCGTGTGTCTGAGTTTTTTGCTCTTGTCCATACAGATATTTGGGGTCCTTCTAGAACTCCCACTGTTAATGGGTTCTTTTATTTTGTTATTTTTGTGGATGATTACTCTCGAATGACTTGGTTGTTTTTAATGAAACAAAGATCTGATTTGCCTTCCATCATCTCTAAGTTTTATAATGAAATCTTTATTCAATTTGGCAAACGTATTAAGATATTTCGGTCTGATAATGCCTTAGAATATGTGCAATCTATTGTAACTACCTTTTGTGATGCTCATGGTATTATTCATCAAACTAGTTGTTTTCATACATCCCCGCAAAATGGTGTTACAGAGCGGAAACACCGCCATTTGCTAGATGTTGCTCGCACCCTGATGTTTAATATGCATGTCCCCAAACAGTTTTGGGGCGATGCCGTTCTCACCGCTTGTTTGCTTATCAATTGCATGCCCTCTAGTGTTGTACACACATCTCCCTATTCTCTGTTATATCCCACCATATCTCCTTTTCCGTTGCCTCGCATTTTTGGGTGTGTGGCCTTTGTCCATGTTCTTGACCCTGGGTTGGATAAGTTATCTCCTCGTGCACGCAAGTGTGTGTTCTTAGGTTATTCTCGCACTCAAAAAGGGTATCGATGTTATCATCCTGAGTCTCGTCGCTACTTTGTCAATGCTGATGTAACTTTTTTTTTGAGTCTACTCCATTTTTTTCTTCCTCTGGGCAACAGTTAACTACTGATCTTCTCTCTTCTTGTGAGGGGGAGCTAGCCTCTCTCACTCCTACTCTTCCCTCTTATGCTCCTTCCACATCCACCCCTATATCCTCTTTATCTCCTCTCACTTCTACCCTTCTTTTGCGAGTTTATCAGTGGTTTCAAGCTCGTCGCATTGTGTCTTATGGCCCGACCAGTTCATCTCCTTCGTCTGAGGCCCCTGTTCCACCTGCTGCTCTACCATCTGATAACCTTCCTATTGCACTCCGCAAAGGTAAACGCACTTGCACTCAACATCATATTGCTCATTTTGTTTCTTATGATCGCCTCTTTCTTGGTCTTCACTCTTTTACTTGTAGCTTGTCTAGTATTTCCATTCCTCGCACCTATCTGGAGGCTATGTCTATCTCTAGTTGGAAGTCTGCCATGGATGAGGAAATGCATGCTCTTCATCAAAATCAGACCTGGGACCTTACCCCTCTGCCATCTGGCAAATCTATTGTGGGTTGTCGTTGGATTTATACTGTTAAGTATCTTCCTGATGGAACTATTGAGCGACTTAAGGCTCGCCTGGTAGCTAAAGGCTACACCCAAACCTATGGTGTTGATTACTTGGAGACCTTTTCTCCTGTGGCCCGTCTTAACTCTGTTTGGATTCTCCTCTCTGTTGCAGTTAATCAGTCTTGGCCTTTATATCAACTAGATATCAAGAATGCCTTTCTCCATAGTGATCTCCACGAGGAGGTCTATATGGATCAGCCCCCTGGCTATGTTGTTCTCGGCAAAGAGCATCTTGTTTGTCGATTGCGGAAGGCCTTGTATGGTCTTAAGCAATCCTCACGTGCTTGGTTTGATCGCTTCAGTGCTGTTGTGCTTGCCTATGGATTTCACCATTCCACCTTTGATCACTCTGTTTTTGTTCGCCACTCGTCTACTGGGCGTATTGTTCTTATTGTTTATGTAGATGACATCATCATTTCAGGGAGTGACTCCAATGGTATTGCTGTTTTGAAGCAGTATTTGGGACAACAATTGCACACCAAAGACTTGGGCCATCTTCGATATTTTCTTGGGATTGAAGTTGCTCGCTCTTTTCAGGGCTTGTTTCTTTCTCAACGGAAGTATGTTCTTGATCTTCTTATCGAGACTGGCCTCTTAGGCTCTCGCCCTAGTGATACTCCCATGGATTCTAGCGTCAAGCTTGATGGTGACACTGGCGACTTCTTTCCTGATATTAATCGTTATCTTCGGTTGGTTGGCAAGTTAATATATCTCACTGTCACTCGTCCAGATATTACCTATGCCGTGGGTGTGGTCAGTCAGTTTATGCATGCTTCCCGCCAACCCCATTTTGTGGCTGTGTGTCGTATCTTGCAATACTTAAAGCGTGCCCCAGGTCGGGGGGTTGCTCTATCGCCCATCTTCCTCTTTATCTGTCACTGGCTTCAGTGATGCTGATTGGGTTGATAATAAGACTGACCGCCTTTCCACCTCGGGCTATTGTACTTTTGTTGGTGGTAATCTTGTCACTTGGCGTAGCAAGAAACAGACTGTCGTTGCTCGTTCTAGTGCCGAGGCTGAGTATCGTGCCATGGCTCATACTGCCTCTGAGATGCTCTGGGTTCAGTCTCTTCTCCAAGATTTTGGCTTTTCTGTTTCCACTCCTATGAGCATGTTTTGTGACAATCAGGCTGCTATCTTCATTGCCAATAATCCTGTGTTTCATGAACGCACCAAACATATCGAAGTTGATTGCCATTTTATTCGTGATCTCTTACTCCGCAAGCAACTGGTGACTCCTTATGTTCGTTCTAAGGATCAATTGGGTGATATTCTAACCAAACCTTTGGCTCGGCATTCGTTTCTTCGTTTGTCTGCCAAGCTGGGCATGTTCAATCTCTATGCTCCAGCTTGAGGGAGAGTGTTATTTTAGTTATTTTTGTTCTTTTGTTTTCTTGGTAATATTTACTTAAGTTGAGGGTACGATGGTCATATTGCTACTTTAAGGTTTTTATATATATTTGACTGATGTAAAGTTGAGGTAGAACAATTATTTCAATATATACAAAAGTTCTCTCTCTTCTTCTTCTTCCTCCGAACTTTCAACCCTAATTTCTTCGTTTTACATTCTAACTGGAATCTCTTGAAGTGTTAAATTGATATGACTTTTGTAGAACCTTTTTATTAATGACCGATGTTAATTTGTAAACTTTGTTTTAAGCTCTTGGTATCACACACCTGCAATTTAAGTCTCACATAGAGACACGAAGGAGCTATTGGTGAGCTACCTACCTTGCTGAAGTGTTCATGGGTTTTTGGGTTGAGCTAGGAAAATCCTATTACATGTAAAGGTTTTAGGTTATCATAGGGAAAACCTATTAATGTTGTAAAGGTTTTGGGGGAACCTAGGAAAAATCCTTTTGGTTTAGTGGATAATGCTAGCAAGGCTGATCAGGAGTGGATGTAGGTAGACGGTGGGTGCTGCCGAACCACTATAAATCCTTGTATTGATCCTTTTACATTCCTTACACGTATTTATTTCTATCTTGAATGGTTGTGATGAATACTCAATCAAGTGATCATTGTTGATACCATTGTTTAATTGGCATTTTAAAGAACTGATGATCAATAATTCATTAATGTTGAACTAAAGTTTGATGGATTTGATTTAAATAGAATTGGTTTAGGTTGAATAAATTCAAGTACACTAACCTTCCTAGTAAAGTAAAATGAAATTAAATGAATAGTAAAGAAGGGAAAAATGTTTGTCTAACCAATGCAAGTATATGGAGAAATTTGGGTTAAGGGCTTGAAAGCTAAAAATATTAGAATTGTATCATTCACACCCCACTCCTCTCTCTAGAACTATTTCACAGTGGGTTGAGGCTTGACTAGGCCTAAATGTTAACGTTGCCCTCTATTTTGAGCTACCTTAGCATTTGGTATGGAAGCCTAGCTTGTCAGGTGCAAAATTCTTCCCTATACTTTTTCTACTAAGGTTGCACCCCTTGGTGCCTCGTTATAATGCTGGGAGGCTCTTCAAGTTTATTTTTATTATTGTGATGTACTCTTGTTTTTGGTGCAATGTTGAAAAGCTTGAGTAAGCAAGCTCGAGAATGCAGGTTTAAGAATCAGAGCATCCACTTTTTATCATACTTCAAATTTAAGGTTTGCTTGCAGTCTTTCACCTCCCTTCATTAATGGGATCGACACTAGGTAATGTCCTTTTCGGTCTTTTAGAGAGAAGTTATAGACAAGAAAAGACACTAAAAAAAATCTCAAAATGCTATAGAATCCTTTTTTTGGTTTTTGGCAATTAAACTACTCATGTTGCTGCTCTTTCTAAGATCAACATGTAAGATAAAAGGATCTTTCTTTTCCTTTATCTTCCAGAATCTAAGCT